>JAASGO010000739.1:0-15847 GCA_023334245.1 Globisporangium cederbergense | reverse complement strand
CGTTCGCTTTCAAAAAAATGAAATGCACTGCGGGAATCCTAAAACTAGCGCGGTTGCGATGGTCTTGTTAGAACTCTGAAAAGTGACCTACAACAAAAGTAATCCACAAAAATCGAAGTGCGGCTAACCAATTGGCGCGCATTGTACACTTGGCGTTTGTACGGTTGCGAGTGCGGAGTTCTAGACAAGAATTAACAATACAAAAACTCGATACAAAAATCTTTTCAAGATGAGAACGAGGAGAGGGAGCTTTTGCAAACGAAGCAGTGCATTACCCCTTCTTGACTCTCACAAAGTAAGCCATACACAAAACAAAAACAACGCGGAAATTCGAGCATACTCTGCAAACATACCAGTATTTGTATTGCATACTTTGTGAAAGCTAAGAAGCTCAAAGCCACCGCGCCAAAATAGTAGACCCTGGTAATATACAATTTAATATCTCAAAAGGCGTTAGTTTTATTAAACTTCGAAAAAGTAGTAAATTTTTGAAAAAGAGGAGTTTGTTTATTCGCAATTTTACAATTCACTAAAAAGAAGATTGACGACTGTACTTCACGAAAGGTATTTCATTTATTGAAATAAAGGTCTGCAGGTGTACGTTTTGAAGTAACATGCCTTTTTGGACAGAAATTCTGGGCGCATTTACAGTGTACATGAGATATGAACCTGCTTGACTATTGCGTCCAACAGCTTCAAACAGCAGCGCCTGATCCAAACGCAAACTCACTCCTCCCGGAGAACTCAATCAAGGGGGAACGAACGCGAAGGAGGAGGCAGAAGCAAGCGCAGCAGGCAACAGCAGAAGATATGGCGCAGTGGCGGCGCTTCGCATTCTTCGACAAGGAGACGCTCAAGGATGCCAATGGGCTCTGGCTCAAGGTGCGCTGCTATATGTTGAACACGGTGGTTCTACTGAAGGCGCTGACTGGTAGTGTGTGTGTGTGTGTGTGTGTGTGTGCTGGTGCTTCTGCATGAGGACAGGGCGTCGATATCACGACCATGAGCGCGAATCGAGGCATGATTTGCGTGGGGGACGCCGACGGCTTCATCCACCTGGCCAACCGCCAGCTGGAGACGCGCAAGTTCCAGGCCCACGAGCACTTCGTCTCGCACGTCGTGATGGTATGTGTCCTTTGCAGAGTATCGTACCAACGCTTATTTGTGTGCTGATGCTTGGATTGTTCGCGTTGTTTTGTGTTGACAACGCGTAGATGAAGCGCAGCAACATCCTCGTGTCGATTGGTGATGGCATTGACCATCGCAGTGAAGAGCTGCGCGCGCAGTCGAAGGCTGTCGCGGAGGCGGGCAGATCGGCCAACTCGGCAGAAGAGGTACGTGAAAAAGCAGAAACCCTGGTTGCAGATTTGCATGCGTCTTGGAAAGCTCATTGTCTTGGCTTTTGTTGTGTGTGTGCGTGCGTATAATATAGATGTACGCGAGTAAGCAGACGGGAAAAACGACGGCCGTCGTGCGCCTGTGGCGAACGGACCAGCAGGATCGCGACGGGAAGCCCAAGCTGCTGCAACAGATCCCTGTGTTTGCCAAGAAGGTGCGTCCGTATAGTTCTTGCTGTTTGTTATCGAGACATCGGCTTATTGTATTTATCCGTACTTGGTTTATCTGCAGTACCCCGAGGAAGCCGTGACCGCGTTCGCCGTGAACGACGATATCTCGCAGTTCGCCGTGGGGCTCAAGAACGGCGCCGTGATTCTCTTCCGCACGGACCTCAAGCGCCGCTCGGACCGTCCACCGCACCTGCTGCAGCCCGCGGGCCAATACCCGGTCACGGGGCTCGAGTTCACCAGCAAGCCCGTGACGAATACGGTCTCGCACGTGTTCCTCTACGCATCCACACGACGCGGGCTCACATGCTACCACTGCACGCATGACGACCCGGCGCTGGTCAAGTCAGCGGGCGCCGCGGGCCTCCCACCGCGGACAGTCGTGCTGGACGAGCGAGGTGTGGACACGAACTGCTCGTGCGTGAATGAGGAGGGCGAGATCGCCGTGGGCCAGACAGATGCCGTGTACTTCTACACGACGGAGGACCGGTCCGTGTGCTTTGGCTTCGAGGGCGAGAAGAAGTACCTGCACTTCTTCAAGCACTACCTGCTGGTTGCGCACGTGGATCCGCGCGGTCGTCACCAGGTGAACGTCTACGACCTGCAGAACAAGTTCATTGCGTTCAACTGGACGCTGACGAACACGACGTCCAAGGGTCCAGGCGCCGGAGGTAGAAAGGCGCCCGTGGCGCCCAACGCCCGCGCACCAGGCGCGCGCTTTGGTCTGGACGAGATGGAGGAGATCCGCCATGTTGTCTGTGAGTTCGGCGCCATTTTCGTTGTGTCCT
The DNA here is from genome assembly GCA_023334245.1 of Globisporangium cederbergense. Classification (NCBI taxonomy): domain Eukaryota; phylum Oomycota; class Peronosporomycetes; order Pythiales; family Pythiaceae; genus Globisporangium; species Globisporangium cederbergense. The sequence continues at coordinate 13,494 of JAASGO010000739.1, read as the reverse complement.
CGGTCGGCCACGTGTACCGCCTCACGGAGAAGGACACGACGTCGAAGCTTGAGATCCTTTTCCGCAAGAATTTGTATTCGATCGCCATCTCGCTCGCGTTCAGCTCCAACTACGACATCAACAGCATCATGGACATCTTCCGCATGTACGGTGACCACCTGTACCAGAAAGGCGACTATGACGGCTCGCTGCGCCAGTACGCGCGCACGATCGGCCACGTGGAGCCATCGTACGTGATCCGGCGCTTTCTGGATGCTCAGCGCATTCACAATTTGACTGCGTACCTGGAAGCGCTGCACGAGAAGGCATTCGCGAATGCGGAGCACACGACACTGCTGCTCAACTGCTACACGAAGCTCAAGGACGTGAAGAAGCTCGACAAATTCATCCAGCTGGACGAAATCCTCGACGGTAAGAAGAGCGACTTGAGTGGTGACCTGCTAATCGCGAATGGCGCGGGTGGAGACAGGAAAGCGGGCACTCATGATGGCGTGAGTGGGGGCGGCGGCGGCGCGGACGGCGGCAAGAAGGGACCGGGCACGGCAGCTTTGAACTTTGACGTGGAGACGGCGATCAGTGTCTTGTGGGAGAACTACCCGCAGCACGCGCTCACGCTCGCGAAGAAGCATGAGGAGCACAGCTGGTACCTCAAGATCCAGCTCGACCGCATTAGCTACGTCGAGTCGGAGGACTCGGTGGCGCTCTCGGCCCACGAGAAAGAGCGTGTGGCCGACGCGCTCGAGTACATCAAGCACCTGAGCTTCTCGGAGGCGGACTCGAACCTGCGCAAGTACGGTAGGACGCTCGTGACGCACCTACCTGGCCCCACGACCGAGTTGCTCAAGCAGCTGTGCACGGGTAAGTTTGTAGCCGACAACCCGAGACTCAAGTCGGACCCAGGCGACTTCCTGCATCTGTTCGTGTCCCACCGCGCGCAACTGAAGGAGTTCTTGCAGTACATTGTCGAGGTGGAGACTGTGAGCAACACGTCCATTGGCAACACGCTGCTGGAGATGGTACTCAGCGGCTCAGCGGACGAGACGCGCAGCGAAGAAGAAGTCGAAGACGCCGTGATGGCGATTCTCGACAACCCGCGCGTGAAATACGACGAGGACCACGCACTCATCCACCTGCAGATGCGCGGCGTGAAGAAAGGCAAACGGTACTTGTACAACAAGCTGCACATGTACCACATGCTTGTGCAGTTCCACATCGAGGAAAACGATGACCAGAGCATCATCGACGAGGTGCGCAAGCACGGCGAGAAGGACCCGAACCTCTGGTCGCTCGCGCTCAAGTACTTTGCTGAGCGCGGGCCGTTGGCCAAGGGCGCCACGGGTGGCGAGGAGTGGAAAGAGCTCAAGCAGCTGCTCGTGCTGATCGACAACAATCCGGTGATCCCGCCATTGCAGGTCGTTCAGGTGTTGAGCCAGTCCCGTGAGCTGCCCGTGTCCGTGCTCAAGCAGTACATAGTGAACCAGCTGCTGAACGACGAGAAGAAGATCGAGGAGGACGACGAGAAGATCAAGGCGTTCAAGAGCGACACGAAGCAGATGAAGGAGGAGATCGCGCAGCTGAGCGGCAAGGCTGTGGTCTTCCAGGCGACTAAATGCGATCTGTGCAACCACGACCTGGACCTGCCGGCCGTGCACTTCATGTGCCAGCACAGCTTCCACCTCAACTGCATCTCCGAGACCGAGCGCGAGTGCATCACGTGCTCCATGGACCACCGCCACATTATGGGGCTCAAGACGCAGCTCGAGCAGAAGGCGGGCAACCACGAGCAGTTCTTCAACCAACTCGAGACCGCTGCTGACGGCTTCCACACGATCGCCGAGTACTTTGGCAAGGGCATCTTCAAGAGCAACGAAGTGCCCGTGGATGACGGCTCCTTTGACATGCGCTTCAGCGCCGAGTTCTAAGGGATTCGGCTGGCTTGAGGGGCTTGAAAAAGACTCATGCGTGGTGTAACTTTGCTATAATTCATCTTGTTGGTGGTTGAGAGTGGCGTGTGTGTGCTGTCTGTGGTTTCTCATTCGCTAGTCGTCTGCGGTGAGATCGATTGTGTCTGCTGCTGCGTCGCCCAGTTTTCGTTTGCGAGTCACTCTGTTCGTGTGAAGAGCAGCAACGTCATCACCTGCCGTCTTTGTCTCCTGTTCCTCGTCATCTTCGTTGACCAAGTCAACGATAACGACGGCTTCCACAGCAGCAGTTGCCTGCACAGCTACTGGTACGAGTAACACGGGTGGATTCGGCGACGAGACACACTCGACGAGGTCAATCACCGCTACTGATTGAGCGTCCGCTTCCTGGCCCTTGTCGTCCTCGTCGCTGTCGTCAATACCAAGCACCTCGATGGACTGCAAGAGGGTTTCGGCGACAGTGCAGCGCTCGTTGTCCTGGCGCCGACGCTCTGCGGCCTTGAGCATTTTTTTTTGAAGTTGGTCTGGGGTCATGTGTGACGACGCCAGGTCGACGCCATTTCCACCACCGAGTCGATGGGAGGTCTGGCTGCCAAGCAGTTGCTGGTACAGCGCTCGGCGCTTGGCAGCGAGCACCGCAGCAGCGTTGTCGTTCTCGAATCGCACTGGAATGGAGCGAGGAGCGTCAATCACCTTAGCAACACATCACACGGCGAGGTGTCAATTAGCGCAGTGTCATTGTAAAATTGACATTGTAGCCCCGAAAAGCGCACGCACTCGTCCGTCTCCTGCACTGTGGAACTTTGCTCCTTCGGCGCCAATGAGACCTCGGATCATAAGCGCTTCCATCTCCGTCTTGAGCTCATCCAGATACTGCTCACACATAAAATGAAGAGTAAAACGCAGCAGGTTGTGAAGAGCTCTTGATTTACTGGCTGTTAAAGTCACTCATCACACAGACGCACGCACCTTGTAGAAGACTTGATTGTGCGGTCCATGCACCTGGAAGCAACACACGCACACACGTGTACCGATTTATAAGCTAGAGCCTGGATTTCATTATTGTCGCGGTAAGACGCACCATGTGTGCGAGCTCGTGCAGCATGGTCTCGAGCAGCGCCTCGAATGGGTAGAATGACGCTGGTTGCGCCGCCGGCCGCACTGTGGACGAGACAAGCAACAATCGCCGGATTAGTCACAATGAATATCGAATAAGTGTTCGCCCACCACCAAAGCACCACCACCGCTGCGTCAATGCTCACACCGCAGGTAGATCTTGTAGCCGCGGTTGACGTTCATGCCCAGCAGATGCGCGTTCGCCGGGAAGAACTCCTGCAGGCGCAGCACGCGAAAGCGTCGCTGCGTCAGGATCGGCAGCACGTGCGCCGCAATGCGCGCGAGCAGCTGCTGCGCCTCGTCACACCGCGGCCGCCGCACGAGTGCGCGCACCTCGCGGATCTCGAACGCCGTCGTCATTCTCGCTCGTGTGCGCGTGCGCCGACTTGCTCCTCGTTAATCGAGCGCCTTGAGATTGGGTCGGCTGGCATCAACCACCAAAGGCAACAAGGCTACATCCGAACGCTCAAACACGTTGAAGAATTTTGTGCCACACCAGCTGCACACCAATTCATGCGATTTGTGTCGAAAAATCTGCGCGTGCGTGAAAAAAGACTAATGGCAACATTCTATTTCATACCTTTGCGTTGTATGCAAGAATCTGGACACATCAACAGTACGTTGCTTGCATATCTACAGTTGCTGTGAACGGACTTGTCAACCTAGAAGATGACGACAACGTCTTTCGCAACTTCAAGTCGCCATTAAACAACCTTATGAGAACGTCAACGTACTCAAAGATATCAACTCTGTTCGATGTTGAGCAGCGAGCCACTGCCATGAGAACCCCAACAGCCCTAGAGTCAAGCAAATGGTGCTGGCGTCGGCAACCTCACGCGCCCATTTCACTGCTGTCGAGGTGGCGGAGTTCTAGACTTCTGCGTTGATGCCCCTTAAGCGTCCAAAGCGAAACTCAAAGGTGATTGCAGCCATTTACAAAAAAAAGTGCTGCCATCCATTCCTGTTCAGTACCGCTCAGACTCGCTCTGCATTGTACCGACGCCAAACGGTCTCAACACATCCAGCTCGAAGGAGAGAGGCCACGCACAGCCAAAGAAACCAGACATGTACAACTCGCATCGAAAGAAGCTTCTCCAAGCAAGAAACGTGCAGAATCGAGAAGAAGGTGAGTGAGGTGGGGGATAGCTTCAATCGTGCGGCCTAGCGGCGAAACAGAACCAATTCTTTATCCGTGCAACAATTCATTTTCGGACCCAAAAAAGCAATTCTTTGTTGTTCTTCTGCTTTTTGAGGCGTTCGGTTGGAATCTACCAATAACGATACGATACTCAGATTCTACGCAAAAATCGCTAACGACGACATTAAGCGAAAAACCATTTTTTCCGATTTTTTGGTGTCGGCGTTGAGATCTTAACTTTCGATCTACAGGTTATGAAGCTCGTCGACAGCTCAAAATGAGCCTGAGATCTTCCAGGCTAATGGAGTTACGATATGGAGGGTGTTTATGAAGTGAAAAGAATCTGTTTTTGTTTTGCGTCCTCTCCTATTCGACGGCGAAATCATCTTGGTTGTCCAGTGCGCACTCTCATCTCCAGTTTGCTTTTCTTTGTATCACTCCTGTTATTAGTCTTTGCTAACAAACGATTCGGCTCTGTCCCGTACGGTGGTATTGCACTGCTTTGTTATGGTTCTTTTTGTAATATGTATATCTGCGTGACCGCTGTCCTCCAGTCGCAAGCTCTCATGACTGCCTCGTCCGTCCAGCTCACTCACATTGCGGTGGTGATGATGACGAACTGCCAATGCGGGCTCGTCTGGCATCTCCTGCCTTTCTGGAGATTTGAGGGGCTCTGGGTTAAATACCCCAAGTGCCTTCATTCCCCAGACAACCCAGCGGCATAGCGACTGCGAGCCCTCTACAGCCCGGCGATCAATACTGTCTTGACACTACCGCCTTCGCAGAATGGACAACTTGCTTGGGGTAAGTCTCATGAACGTAACGCCATTTTTATCGGACGACATTCTCGAACGAACGCGATCAGAGAGAAACCTTTCAAGATCGGCCAATCACTTGTGGCGAAATCCATTTTGGCGAGTTGAGGGTGACGCGTCGACATCACCGATTTTGTTCAGTCACGAACTGACCAATCAGAGCCAGCGAGTCGGAGCGACTGCTGCCAAAGTGCATCCCTTCTCGCTGTCAAAAACATCAGCTATTATACCATAATTTAGTATACTTCAATACAGTATAACCGTATAAAATACCAAGCGGGCTGCAGCTCAATATCCCAACTGCCGCAACATATAAAGTATACAAATGTATATCTTAATGTTTTTTGGTTGATATCACACAAAGTTACGATCTCTAGATGATCACGACAGACACTCTCACCTTCAAGCTCAAGGGTGGAAGAAAGGCAACGCTACTCAGTTAAAGAAGAGTATCTATGTAAGCAGGATAAATTAGACAATGAATCCAAAACAGTCAATATAGCGTTTGAAAAGTATGCATTCATACAGGTTCAGCTGCTCGCAATGCGTCTCGTCGACGACGCCTGCGTGCGCATCATGGCTCCGCTTGCTTGCCGACAACGCCCGCGCTCGCGTTCTCCTCACTCACTCTGCAATTTGCCACCCGCCCAACAAGCGCTTCCACTCCCAAGCACCAGCAGTACCACCACCATCCAAAACCGCACCACAATGCTCGACCAGCTCAAGACCGTGATCGTCCGCCCGTTCGCCGACAAGCAGACCTCCTCGCCGTCGTCGTCGCCCACGGGCAAGAGCTCCGAGAAGCGTTTCGGCACGGCCGCCGCGCTCTCCGTGAACGAAAGCAAGACCGACGCCTCTACAGCCTTCGAGCGCTCGGGCTGGGTCTACATCTAAGCGTCTTCATCTCTGCCACGAGACGCAGAGAACCCTTGTCAAGACGGGACGTGCGAATAAGGAGTGAAGCCTATAGTCCAGCGATCCATCAGTGCACACTTCAGCTGCAATGCCAGAAAGAAGGAACACCACGATCACGGGCCCGAAAGCCGAGCACCTATAACGCTACCCCACTTGCTATTTAAGTGGTGTACTATTGTATTTTTTACCCTCTACATGGACAACGAGTATGGATTTCCAACAAGTAATATACCAGTCTGCCTACCTTCCATTGTGTGTATCTTCTTGTTCATTGTCGTCATGGATATGTGCCTACTTATTTATTTGGATGTGTTCCCATCAATGGGATCACTGTTGATACTTCAATCATCACATGCATGAGCCAGGCTTGGTGTGATTGTGGTATTCTCGGAACAGTCGTCAACTTGGTTCGATCACCTCAGGGCGCCGATACAAAAGAGCTCAATGGTTCACCTCAAAGTGCGCGTGTTCACGTTCCCATCGAGCCCCCGCGAGCAGAACTCCTACGTCGTGGGCACTTGGGAGGTGCGCGCAATTCGAAATGCATTGTGTAGCATTTGGTGGAGCTTTCCACACCGACACTGGTTTTGTGATGTGGTGTTGAGAGCCGCAGGGCGGACTCCTGCCAACGGTCGGGACGCTCAAGCTCGACGACAGTGAAAGCGTGACGTTTGCGCAGCTGAGACCACGCCTTGAGCTCCAGAATGACAACTTCATGATCAGGTAACGAGTGGCGATGTGATTGTAAGATTTGCTGGCAATGAGGTCAATTGACTGACTGACTACTGTTGACTACTGGCACTGCATCTCGACTGTAGACGCAGCCTCATGTTCCAGGAGGTGCTCGCGATCATCGCGACGTCGCCGAACCCACACCAGTGGCCGCACAGTGCACTGCAGACGTACTGGTTCGGCTTTTACGAGGACCTAGAGCAGCGCGTGCCGACCATCCTCCCAGTGAGTCTCGTGCTGTGAGCTACTTCACCTCTGTATATGAATACACACACACACACACAGCCGAACCTCTAAGACTACGCTTCAATGCAGGTAGCGAACGAGGACTCGCCCGTGAGCGCGTTCCTGAACATGACGACGTCGAGGCAGACGGGGGACCTCATCCTCATTCCACAGACGCAGGTGGGGCCAGTGTGCGAAAAGTGCTGCGAGGGCTGCGCGCTCTGTTCTCCGGTCCGCAAGCAGGCGGTGCGAGCTCAGTCGAAAAACTAGCAGCTACACACAGCAACAGTCACACATAGCTATAATGGTCACAAACAAACAAGGATCATGAAAAGAAGCAACATAAAAATCCATCTCAATCGACTCGCTCGCTTGTATACGCCAATGTGTTTGTGTGTGTGTGTGTGTGTGTATTTACTGCTGTTCCTTGCCGCCGACGACCTTGGCGCTCACGCCTTGGCTGACCGCAGGTCCGCCGGCGCCCACTTCTCGGCCCACGTCCACTTTCCACGTCATGGACGACGGGTTCAGGTTCGTGTACTGTGAGAGCTCGACGATGCCCTGGCGCGCGGACTGCACCTTGTCGAGGATCTTGTCACTGTCCGTAAGCGTCTTGTTCTGGTGGAACTCGATCTTGATCTCGCGGATGATCGCACTGCGCTTGATACTCGGGTACTGCGCCGCGAGCTTCAGAATGCGCCGGTAGAGGCGCACTACCTCCTTCGCCTCGGCCGCCATTTTGGTTTGTTGCTTTGCTTTGCTTTGTGTGGCGCTTACTTTCGTGAGGGCGGCACGCGCATTCGAGCAGTTAAATAACAGATGTCTGCTATAACTGCTGGATAAACTAAATATCAGCGAATGAAATGGCGTAATCCATCATAAAACATCTATGATTGGCTGAAATATCGCAAGAGCTTCCGGGACGACGAATCTTCACTCAGTTCACTCTGTCGCCGTTGGACGACGAGCACAAGCGGGCGGAAGCGTCTGAATGCTCGCAAGTTCGCCACCATGAGGTGCGTATAGCTCCCTTAATGAGGAGTGACAGGCGTCGAGAGAGTGATAAGCGGACGGCGCGAACGTTACTGCGCCCATCTGCGCGTCTTGCACGCTCTGACTCGCTCTACAAGCGGCAAAATGACTGGATAACTGGAGGATCTCTGGCACTAATTGTATGCTGTTGCTATTTTCCATGTGAACCTGCCCCACAGCAAGAACAACGGGTCTGGACGACGAGGCTCCAGAAAAGACCAAGTACACATGGTGCGTACGCGCTAGTACACCCTTCGCTCTGCTTCAATAGTTCGCTATACGTGCTAACGCAACGACATTCTCTCTTCTACTTGGGTTGTTCCCTCCCCCTCCCCCCCCTCCCCTGTTTGCTTACACTGCTGCAGAACCGCGCGCTAGAGCATGAGATTCGCTCGACGCGCAACGGTGTGTCCGCGAACCACCTGCTGAATTTTTCGTTGCCCGAGCGCGAGAAGCAGCAGGTGTTTGCGAAGAAGAAGAAGAGCGGCCCGACGCGCACGCAGAACGAGTTCCTGCACGCCAAGTACGTCCATTGCTTTCTTTCTCTCTCGACTCGTGACGTTTGGCTAATATTGATACTCGCGCGTCTATGTGATTGGTGTTTTGGACTCTTACTAATGGCAGCTTCCGGTTCGTGGTTGCGCCGCTCGAAGACGACGCGAACACGCCGTTCTGGGACATGGAAGCGCTGACCGAATGTACGCGGTCTCTCGTGATCTCATCCGTCATGCAATGCGTATACATTCACCTACTGTCTGCTGACTTTGCGTTATGCTCTGTGAACATACAATAGGGAAAAACGTCGAGCAGGTGCTGCTCTGGTACGACGAGGCGAATCCCATGAGCTGTCCGATCTGCCTGGACGACTTCCGCGCGCCCAAGATCACCAAGTGCGGCCACATTTTCTGGTACAAATTCCCTCTACCATCCCTGCTCACTATCTTAGTGTCATCACAATTCATTCTCAGAATGCGCCTGTGTGTGTATCGCAGCTGGCCGTGCATCCTGCGGTACCTATCACTCACGGAGAAGTACTGGCGGCGCTGTCCGATGTGCTTTGACGCGGTGCAGAAGGGGCAGCTGCGCAGCGTGCGTCTGGAGAAAGTAAGTCTCCCGCCACGCGTGGACACGGACGCGACGTTCCAGTTCCTACAGCGCAGCAAGTCGAGCTTCTTCCCGCACTTGCCATCTATGCAGAGCACCAAGAAGCGCGTGCGCAAGCTGCCGAGCGTGTACGACCCCGCGGCCACGTTCTCGCGCATCCTTGAGGGCTCGCAGGAGTACCTGACGCACATTCTGCTCGACGAGATGCGCGATCTGGAAGCGCTGGACGCCGAGTTCCGCAGCTCGGGGGACGTCGACAGTCTCCCATTTGTGGATGAAGCGATGCGCGCGACGTCGGGGCGTCTTGCACAGAACGACAGTGGGAAGCCACGAGGAGAACGTCCATCAGAGAAAGATATCCAGCAGCTTGGTGGCGATAAAGCGGTGGGAACGGGAATGGACTCGAGCAGCTCGGAGGTGTACTCGTTCTACCAGCAGGCGAATGGGATCTACGTGGTGCTTCATCCGCTCAACATGAAGTGTCTTTTGAAGGAGTTTGCTGAACCCAAGCCCAAGGAAGAAGTGGAAGAGCGTGACGAAGTGAGTGCAGCCTGGACTGAGGCGCCGTCACTGGCATCTGCCTCGACATCGGAGACGCCGGTAGCGGGCGTGCGCTACGACCTACTGCCCGAGCGTATCCATGGGAGGGTGCTGGACGTGGAGCACGTTGTCATGGACGATGAAATGCAGAAGCGGTACCGCTTTCTGAGCCACTTGCCGAGGTTCTGTGACTTTTACCTCTGTGAGCTGGACCTCTCGGAGCTGCTGTCGCCTACAACGCTGGGCGCATTCCGTGGTGAGATCAAGAAACGCGAGCGACAGCGGAAACAGAAGCAGAAGAGCAAGGACAAGGCAGTGACCTCGTCTCCAATCTACAGAGGTGCCCTGTCCGGCTTCTCACTCGAGCAAGAAGGAATGGCGTGGCCCGCGCCAGCGGAGATGTCGCTCTCAGACGCCTTCGAGGAGGGCGTGAGTCTGCAGGAGAGCAATAGCGTGACTAATGGGATCGAATCAACATCACCGCCGTCGCCGTTCTTTGGATCGTATGACGAAGGTTCGTTCGCGACAATCACGCGACAGTCGGGGTACTACCCTCCGCTTAGTCGCGCGGGCAGCAGCGACAGCAACACGCCGTCCACTGCGTTCGGTGACTACGCGCAATCTCCGTCAGCCTGGGGCACCGCGTCAAGCCCACCGCCACTCTTTGACTTGGACCTGGACTCGCTGCCGCGAAACAAGGGCAAAGGCGGCAAGAAAGGAGGCAGCAAGAAAGGGGTCGCGCTCTTCTCGACCTCCCAGCAGCGGTCGTACCGATAGGCGGTCGTAAAGAGATCAGGTCGGGTCTTCTTCTCAAGAGACTGACGAGAGAGAAAGGAGTTCATGTTCATAGCCACCCCAAGGAGCTCCTGGTAATCCCAGGTGTAATCGAAAAGCTCCGATTGTTCATGCGCTCCGCTGGTCGCTCGCTGGTGTCTACCGAATGAAGCCCACACAGGCGCATGAGACTGGAGTTTCAGCTTCAGCGGCGCAGGCTTCATCTCTTACATAGACATCAGGGCACTTGGCGAAAGTCATTTGTCGCACATGAAAGAGTTGATGGAATGATGATTGGCAAGGCAAGGAAGTCAGTTCAACCTCGTGTAACGAGAAAGATAGTCAGAATCAGTCACCGCCATTAAGTTTAAAAGGATCCTAGCTTTCCTTTCACGAGACCCAACCAGTTTTAAATGAAGGATAGTTTAGGCGTAGTTGTTTACATTGAGGTAGTCACGCCAGCGCAAGAGGTGTTTAGAGCTGAAAGGAGCTCCCACCAAGAGTTCCATTCGAAGCTCTTTTTGAAGGCACCGATCAGTGAATAGTCAGTCAACCTCGCTCGTTCGCTGTCATGCTCGCACACAAGAGCTAATCCCCAAGCTCTCGGTGTTTACCTTCACATGACGCTTCCACACAGCGTTCTATTGTCGTTGGGTCGTTTGTCTGGTGAAGTGCGACATGCTCCTAGAAAAGGTGCACTCGGTGGAGCTCTGAAGCCGATGGGAGTGGGATGATCATCGCGGGGCGGAAGGAAGGATCGGGTCTCGATTTCCCTTGCAGCCGCACGCTTTCGAGTTTTCGAGCCTTGACTCTCGGTCGACAAGCACCAGCACCCAGCCAGCACAGCACCTGGAGCTCACTCTTCAACTCGCCCGCTCGTGACGCAGTTACCTCCATCAGCCAACATGCTGGTGCTCCGTCCGCTCGCCGCCTCCATCGCGCTCCTGGCCGCGCAGTGCCTCTTCAGCAGCACTGTGGACGGCGCCTGCAACAGCTTCTCCACGCGCTTCAACCAGAACATCGATGGTGTGTGCGTGTGCACGGCCTCGGACTGTGACACGGTCTCGAACGGCTATCTCTCGCTCGGCGCAAATGAGGCCGGCGTGTACCAGACGACCAAGGCGGGCGACCGCCTCGCGTACTCGACCGTGGCCATCGAGAAGGGCGAGAACGCCGCGGCTGACATCGTGATCGACTCGACCGTGCGCTACCAGAAGATCGTGGGGTTCGGCGGCGCGTTCACGGACGCCGCGGCCATCAACGTGTACCAGATGGAAGCCGCCGTGCAACAGAAGATCGTGGACGCCTACTTCTCCGAGAGTGGCCTGCAGTACACGATCGGCCGCATCCCGATCGCCTCGACCGACTTCTCCGAGAGCATCTACTCGTACAACGACGTGGTGGATGACCTCGAGATGAAGCACTTCAGCATCGACGTGGACAAGTCTCCAAAGTCCAACAAACTCAACTTCATCAAGCGCGCGATCCAGACGACTCGTGTGGCGCAGCGCGACATCACGTTCTTCGCGTCGTCGTGGGCGCCACCGGTCTGGATGACGCAGGAGAACACGACGATCAACGCCAAGCTCAAGGGCGTGGCCGGCGAGCCGTACTGGAAGGCGCTCGCGCTCTACTACTCCAAGTTCATCGACGCATACGACGCCGAAGGCGTCAAGATCTGGGGTCTCACGACCCAGAACGAACCCATCCAGCAGACCTCGGGCCTCTACTGGCAGTCGCTGCGCTTCAACACGACGCAGGAGCGCGACTGGATCAAGAGCGACCTCGGCCCGATCCTCAAGTCGAACCACCCGGATGTGAAGCTCATCATCCTAGACGACCAGAAGGATGCGCTCATCAAGTGGGACGCCGCGCTCAAGGACCCCGAGTCCCGCAAGTACGTCGACGGCGTGGGCGTGCACTGGTACAAGAACCTCGACTTCCTTAGCAAGACCGCGGGCAACTTCGCCGACCTCACGACGTGGCAGGAGGCCAACCCGGACCTGTTCATCTTGGCCACCGAGGCCTGCTCGGGCTACCTCATCGAGCCGCTCGGCACGGGCGCTGGCGTGAAGCTGCTGCAGCCGGACATGGTCTGGCGCCGCGGCGAGATCTACGCGCGCGACATCATCAACGACCTGGCGAACTACGCCACGGGCTGGACGGACTGGAACTTGGTGTTGAACACCAAGGGTGGCCCGACGTGGGTCGGCAACAACGTCGACTCGCCGATCCTCGTCGACGAAGAGGGCAAGGCCGAGTTCTACAAGCAGCCCATGTACTACGTCATGGGTCACTTCTCCAAGTTTCTCCCACCGCAGTCGGCGCGTCTCCACCTGACCGTGAACGCTAGCGCCACGACGGCGCTCACGAACGTGGACCGCGTGGCGTTCTTTACTCCGGAGAACCAGGTCGTGCTCGTGCTGCAGAATCGCGACGCGACACCTAAGAACGTGAGCGTGAGCATGACCTTCGAGGGCCACCACACTACGATCACGCTCCCAGCCAACTCGGTGCAGACCATCATCGTGGGCGAGCGCGTGCGTCCGACCTGCTAAGTGGCGTTCAAATTTTGAGTTGTTGTTGAATTTTGAACATACACGGAGCATTTTGCGCATGAAGCTAGCTAGCTCTAGTGCTAATCGACTCCAAAACCCAATCCATTGTGCTACGAGGGCTGTACTACTATGGTAAAGGATTTTGGAGCTTTGGTGTTCCGTGCTAGCCTCACTGGACGAGCGGGGTGTAGAACCAGAGGACAAGGTGAAGTTTCAAGAGCCATGAATTGCGAGTCACCAACACTCGGTGCTGTTACGCCATGCTACTGATGGCCATAAAGGTAGCCATATTAGGGAGCAGCTACGCTACTGTATTCCGGAACAGCTACGCGACAGTGTTCGATGTCCCCAGTGATAAGCAGACTGTTCTTGCTGTTCGCTACAAGCACAAGCCCTCGAGCTCCGGTGACTCGCCTCAGCCAGCAGGAGACTGTGCATGCAGTCTACCCACTACTTTCAGGACTGGCGGCGTCTAGGGCGTGCAGAAGTCCTGCTGGCCCAGGTTGAAGATCCCCGGCGTAAGCAGGTAACCGATCACTCCACCCAACACGATCGCCAGCGGCGTCGGGAACTTGAACATGGCAACCATGAAGCCCGTGGCAAGCCCCACGGCCGCGCTGCCG
>JAASGO010000738.1:0-15864 GCA_023334245.1 Globisporangium cederbergense | reverse complement strand
TCGAATTCGGGCTTTTTAGCACATACCAGACCATCGCCATGGTTATACGAGCATCATATCCAAACAGCAGGCGCCAATTCAAAAAGATGGCTGAGACGTGACGAAAGCCGTCGTGTACGTAATAACCTGGCGAGGAGTGTATAAATCGTTGTTTTGGTCGTCACTTCCAAAAGGCATTTCGAAAAATGTTTAATATGGACCACACTAGTACTCGCCTTCAGCTTCCGTTTTACGAAATGGAGTGTTATCATTTTTGAAAGGTTTTAGTAGTATCGAATGTACATTGGGCCCGTCTATGACATGCGTTATAGGATATACAGACACAGCACTGGACAAGTAGCTCTTGCTCGCGCAATTGCTCTCCTTTTCGCAGCCGTGGCTCGCCGGCGACACTGTTCGTTGTGAGGTTCATCTTGAGCATCTACAAAAGGCTAAGCACTAATGTGTCCAACATTAATTATGGTGGGTCCAGGTCCATGATCTGGGAAAGGACTACGTTCTGGGAGATTAGGATTACTCGATAAATATTCCGTTAACGCACACACGTGCTTGCTGGGAGGTTGCGAGCTGCGAAAGTAAATGAACGACCATTTGCTCCTCGTGCGGCACAGCGCCTGTCACCCGACAGGCGCTGTATTGCCGTGATGTTGGGAGAAGCGCATTGAAGATGACGAGCCATGAGCCATGATCGTACACTCTCATCATGGTATCTTAGTGAGCGTGGAAGATATGCAGCCATGCAGCTCGCGTGCTCGGTCGTGGCGAATTGAATGGCTCAAGTTGAGTTGCTGAAAAGCGAGACGATCGTGTGCAAACTATCCGTAAATTGCCGCGATCTTCAGCCACGTATTATATTGCGGCAGACAGCATGGCCTGAGCACATCCCACTTTTTAGCTTTCTTCGAAAGTTCGCCGTGTACAGTATGATCTGCGGAGATGACGACAGGGCTTCAAGTTCGTTAAAATTGCGTGCGAGCACGTGAATTTCGAGTGTTCGTTCGGTATTTTATGGTGGGGACAGAATGGCTTGCACACTCCATTCTGTGAGCAGCTCTGGTCGCTCTGGTCGCTCTGGTTCTGCAACGAAGCAATTTGTATGCGTTTGTTCCTCGTTCGTTTCGCGCGAGAGAGAGTGTTCCGTTGAAAGCAGGCAAGTCGCCATTGTGCGAACTGTAAAAAATGAGTTATATATAACTTCGTTTTGGCTCGTCAGACGGTTGTGATTGGCTAAGGATCCGACCATTGCGACTGCTGATTGGTCGTCGTTATCAATCGGTTTTTTATTGAGCGAGCATGACTATGCGACCGTCAGGCACTTTTGTCTCCCAGGTGTTCCGTGCGAAAAGCCCCTTTTCCCAACGCAGGTCGGCTGTGGCTCACTCCATGCTTGTATCCAGTAGACTGGATACAGACATGGAGTGAGAACCGCCGACCCTGCACTTGCGCTCAGTCGCTCTATCATCTCTCATTCGAGCGTCTACAAGGAGAGCGTCAAGTGGACAGTCCCCGACGAGAGAACATCACGACACGACACGACAGTGAGTAGCCATGCAGTCCGTCGCGGCTGCCAGTCATATAGTGACGGGGACTAAAGAACCCCTTGCGCCCCCCTCGCAATCATCTGTGGTCGTCGTGGTGAAAAAGACCAACAGCGACCGCGGCAAGGAGTTCCGCGCCAAGCGCAAGAAGTACGAGGCCGCGCTCGAGGGCATCGTGGACGCGCTGCGGCGCGAGGTGGACGACCTGCGTTTCCTGCGCGGCGTGCGCCAGGAGAAGCTGTTCAAGAGCCGGCACAGCGCATCGGGCTCGCTCGCGCGCCTCGTTCAGGAGTACTTTGCGTTCTTCCAGTGCGGTATGCCGAACGCCGTGAGCGGCGGTCGCAAGCGCAGCGCGCTCGGCTACGAAGATCCTGATGAGCTCGAGATGCGGCAGCTCGCGTTCCTGAAATCGGCGATGCACCCAGACTTGCGCTTTGGTGAAGTGCACGGCGTCGAGGCGCTCGTGGACCAGTGGAAGCGCTACACGTCCTATCACGCGTCGTTGCGCGTGGAGGTCAAGAACATCGAGGTCGCGGGCCCCGAGGACAGCCCGGTCGTGATCGTGACGTCACATTTGCATGTGCGCATCTCGCGCGATACGTTCAAGAACGTCTTTCCGCATGTGGCTGACAACGAGGAGCTTGTGCAGCGCTTCATCGGCAAGGATGTGACGTACAAGGGCGTGAACCATTACCAGTTCACGGAGAATGGCCAGATTTTAGTGTACGACTCAGATGTGGGCTTCGTGGACGCATTCCACCAGGCCGGCGCAAGCTTCGAGGAAATTGCGCTGCTGATGAACCAGGCGCTGATCACCCACCACGCGATCCTAGGCGAAGACGACAGGAACTGCAACAGCAGCTGTGATAGCCCCGTGACCGACACTGAGGGCTGCAGGACCGACGAGCCGCACGAGCGAGCGCTGCGACCACGACGAACGTTTGAGATCCTCTCGGAGGAAGATGACGAGGAGGACGACCGCAAGTGCTTGAGAGACGACAACCAGGAGCTGCCGATTTATGAGGACAAGACTGAGATCTTCTTGGCTGTGGAGCCAGAGGCCACGGAGTGTGAGAAGGGTAAGGAGGAAGAATGTTCCGAGAGGCCGACGACAGGACGGTTGGATATTCGCTTCCTGCTGAGCTGAGCCCGCGAGAGACGGTGGCATGCTGCATGTTGTTTATAAGACGTTCACGGGAATGGAAGCCTAAA
Organism: Globisporangium cederbergense; assembly: GCA_023334245.1. NCBI lineage: Eukaryota > Oomycota > Peronosporomycetes > Pythiales > Pythiaceae > Globisporangium > Globisporangium cederbergense. The sequence goes on along the minus strand of JAASGO010000738.1, from coordinate 13,114 downwards.
ATATTTATGAGCGCTATGCTTGGATACCGTGTGATTCGGATGGAGAATTGATAACTGGCTAAGAAGAAGAAGCGCTGAATCATGACCAGCGAGAAACGACTCCGACTGGCTTGGTTTGATGAGAATCGACCAGTCGGAGCTGACTGTTGTGTATTGAGTGTGAATGGTCGTCCGGAGGCCAGTCAGTCATTCCCCACACAAGGTGATACATTCTTCGTCAGCACCTTCGATTTCGAGGAGCTTAGAAATCATGGACGACCGCCATATTGGAGCTGATGGCGATTCTTCGACTGGTGTTGGCTGGTGGCACACATCTTCCATACTCTTCAGTTCAGCAAGCAGATTCCGACCAGGACAAGAAAAGAGAAACAAAGAGTGCCAATGGTACTAGCAACGCGAACTGTCTGTTCATTCACTCTTTTAAGCTCGAAGCGCGCGCTTCGAGCGGCTATCTAATCGAACTCGTACTCACTCACATACTCATCTACAACGCGCACACAAAACTCAAGAAATGGGGGTTTCGAGAAAGTGAAACAAATATATACTACAAACAGTGCGGTTTACCATTGCAGAGCAAAGCCAATAGCCGCAATGACGCCAGCCGTGACGACCGACAGCGATGTCGACGCGGCCGCACTCGTCGGCGTTGGCGTGGCAGTCGTGGGCTTTGGCGTCGTGGCGGTCTTCTTGGGCGACAACGACGACGAGCTCGAGCTCGAGCCATCGAGCAGCGAGGCCTTGGCCTTGGCGTTCGTGTTCTCCTCCGGCACTTCGACCTCATCGGAGCCCGAGGCGGACTCGGTCTGGTTGCCTGTCTGGCCCGTGAGCAGGTCCGTGATGAACGAGCCGAAGCCCTTGGTGGTGTCGGCGATCTGGATGTCGCACTGGATCTCCTTGTTCGCGCGCTCGTTGATTTGGTTGAAGTAGTCGACGCAGTTGCGCGAGGTCATGAGTGTCTGCGCCTGCTTCTCAGTGGGAAAGTTGGTGATCGCCCAGATGTCGATGCCTGTCTCGGTCGCGCACTTCTTGAGTCCCTCGGTCGCGTTCGGGTAGAGCTTGCTCTGGATCGCGCCGAAGTCGCAGTTCGCGGCGTCCGCAGTCGCGGCCATGGCGGCGGCGCTGAGCAGAGCGAGGGTCGTGCAGGTCTTCATGGCTGTAAATGCGTGGATGTGTGGGTTGAAGACAAGAGCTGGTGGTGCTTGCGTGGCTGGGGGGGAAATGGCGAATGAGGTGGTTTCAGCCAAACACTCGTGAGCCAAAGGTCTTCTCCCTTCGCATCCAGACAACCCAGGTCGTCTCTTCTCTACTGGGCGCCGCGCTCATTATCGGCGAGCGGGTCCACTCGCATCTCAAGGAGATATTCAGTTTGTCATAGCCGTCTGGCGCACCGCCGTCGCCAGCTGGGAACGAGCGCGAAAAGTCCCAGCCAACAGAAAGAAAAAAGAGTCGGAATCGGCAAGAGTTCAGAAGCCGTTATACTTTGTTTTCGACCAATCATAAAGCTTTCACCGCATTTTTGGACTTGGTGATTGGTAGAAATAGTGATTTTGAAGCTTCAATTTTCCTTTTTGGCAGGAAGCCATGCCGCACCCATATGTCGAGCTTCTACACACTTGTTTTTGCATGAGCATGACAGCCGCAGGTCGTGTGTTGGGTGCGTAGAAAACCTGGAAGCCGCTACCAGGTTGAATCGCAGAAGCAAACCACAAGTCGCACAGGTCATCGTCTCCATGCGAAAAATATATCACTTGGCCGGTCAGCTGGTTGTGCTGTACAGTAGTGTAGGAGAGCGTCGCACGACGCAACAGACCTCCTCTGCGCTGTGTGAACGGAATTGATCGTTCTGCCCCCAAGCCCAGCGCGCGTTCTGCAAGAGCACAGAAATCCGTGGACGCGCAGGGGGTGGAAATAATGGGAAACCGCATGAACATTCTCACTCCTAAGCTATGTCTGTCACAGGTTTCCACAAACGCATACACACACGTACGTGTCCATAGAAAGTTGGGTGGCACACGTCTGACGTCTTACAACGCACTGATGAGAGTAGTGCGTCTGTGGAAGGCGCAGTTGACGATCGATCAACGGATCGGAACGACCTTCCTGTGTCGCTGTGAACTGAACATGCAGACAAGATCGTCTTCGTGTTGTACTTTTAATCTGCGGATGCAGTCGGCACACCCCGTTGTGTGCTCTTCCGATCATTCGTCTGCGTGCGTGGCATTTTCAAGAGATGGGTACATTTTTGCCGCAGTATCGGTCGACATGATCCACAACATTGGCACAATAGATAACATTGGTACTCAAGTAATCAGTTCGACGGAATGCCTAAGTTTGCCAAAGTTGGAGATGTATGGTGTCAGGCGACACAGAAGTTCGACACGTATTACCAAGCGCACATGAGAACCAAGTGTTCCATGAAGAACTGCGAGCTGACGATGAACCGAGACGTGAACACCGCGCGCAACGTCTTCCTTAAGAGCGAACACTTACTCACCTGGGCTTCTCGAGCCCGGGTGACCGGAGATGCATACTCCGAGGTTGTCAGGTGCGCTACGTTTACGTAGTGTATCGACCCGAAACAAAAAAAACAGAAGATCGTGAACGAATCATGTTGGTAGTTTGGTATCTCATGGTAAGTTGGCGATCTTCTGAGGCGGTAGTATGTATGGAAAAGCCTGCGTTGAACTTGAATCAAAACTATTGGCGTGCAGTATATTTTCTCGTCATACCGGTCTACACGTACTGTCACTCCTCGTCCTTCCTTCCGTCCTCGCTGCAGTATTCTTTGCGCAGCAATGGCGAAATCGGATGGGATACTGACTCACACACAAAAACTGATGCTGGTTTAGTCCTTGCACTCCTTGCCCTTGGTGCCGTCGATCGGGATGTACCAGCAGTGCTTGGAGGCCACGCCGCCGATCTTGCCGGTCTCGAGGCCGTCATCCTTGGTCGTGAGCTTCCAGTTGCTGTCGAACGTGAGGAAGCGCACCTTCATCCACTCCTTCGACGCCGAGATCTCGAAGAAACCGTACGTGTTTCCGTCCATGGTGCCGTCGTTCAGACCACCCGCGGTCCACACGTTGCTGACCCAGCTCGACGCGTAGTCCGGGATGCCGGACGCAGCTTCACTCTGGATACCACCGCCAGCGCCGTTCTCGATGAAGTGCATGTTGAAGCTGGCAAAGTCGTGCTTCTCGCCGTGGGTGTGGCCGTTGATCCAGAGCTGGAGGCCCTCGATGCCCTTGAGGGCTGTAACCCACTTGGCAGCGCTCGTTTCGCCGTAGTGGTTGTACGGACTGTAGTGCGTGTTAACAATCTTCCACGTCGCTGTGGATTTCTTCACGGCCGCGGCCAGCTTCGTCTTGGCCTCGTCACCCCAGTCGTTGAATTGCTTCATGCACGTGTCGTACATGCCGGTGTCGCCGCCGCAGCAGTACTTGTGGCCGCGCGTGATCGTCTTGCAGAGCTTGTCGTCGTCGCCACCCGAGTAGCCATAGCACTGGCAGCAGATTTGGTCGGCACCGTGGCTCTCGGCATCGTTTGTGTCAAGGTTGAAAATGTCAATGCTCACGCCCGACGCATCGTCCTTGATCGTGTGCACGTAGAAGTGGTCGGTGAGTTTCCAACGGTCGTTGTTTGGGCTCTTGTATCCGGACTGGAGCGTGAACTTGGCCTTGAGCGCAGACATGAGCTCCGTGGTGCTCTTGCACTCGATCATTTCCTCGCCGTCCGAGCACACGTAGCTGCCACCACCGTAGTCGTGGTTGCCCATGACGTTCACCCACGGCACGTCGATGAGCGACTTGGCAGTGTACTTGCTTTCGAACGTCGCGTCGAAGCGGTACACCTGGTCTCTGTCGCCGAGGATGCCAGACCAGTAGAAGTTGTCGCCGTGACCGAGCACGACCTTCGGCTTGAGCTTATCAGCGGTCATGCCCATGAGCATGGCGACACCGAGCTCGGCGTGACGGTCGAACGAGTTAAAGGCTGAGTCCTTGCGGCGCGAGCAGCACGAGCCGTTCTTGGTGTATGTGGTAGCGCCCCAGTCGCCGATTGCAAAGGCCGAAAGCTTGTAGGACTCGGCGGTTGGGTCCGTGGTGACCTTGGAGACCGTCGAGGAGACATCGCTCGAGCCGCTGGACGTGGAGAAGTCAAGGTTGCTCGTGCTGCTCTTGCCGCCCGTGGTGCCGCTGGACGACGAACCCTTGGACGTCGAGTTGGACGAGCTCGTGCCGTTCGTGCCGGACGAGTTGGATGTGTCAGTGGCCTTGCGCGTCACGAAGTAGCCGATGCTGGCGCCGATGACCGCGAGCACCACGACCGCGAAGACGATGATGGACTTCTTCGCCATGGTGACTGCCGTCAATCGATCTGTGGACCTGTGGCGTCTGCTGCTTGTCTGCGAATAGAGAGAGAACGAGAGAGACCCGCGGAGACACTGGTGTACAAGCGCGGGTGGGTTGTTCCTTTCACCTTGCGACGCACGGAAGACTTTCGGAAATGAATGAGGAAGGTGAGGGGCAGCTGGCAAACAGGTGGCGAAGGTGGTCGGGTGCTGGTCCCCCTCTCGCTTCTCTCAAGCCCACGCACTCTCCATACGTTCGTCCAGCCATCGGCATGCGGCGCTGGCGTTGCGGTCGCTTTGTTGCGGCAAGCGCACAACTGGCTTCCTTTGTAGAGAGAGATTAAGCGCAAGTTATTTTTCAGAACAAGGCTTCAACCCTTTGTAGAATCTGATACTGGCCAGATCTGGTATCTGTGCAGAAAGGAAAAAAGCCTGTTTATCAAGCGGATGTTGTTGTCTAACGTCGAATAGTGATCACGAAAGGTGGGAGGTCTCGCGTTCTTGGTCCCAGCTGTCGTTAATCAGGCGGGAACCGCCTGAACGTCAATTGTGACGCGAAACCATACGGAGCATAGTGGAACGCTGAGCCAAAAGCCAAAGCGGTGTTTTCGTCGATGTTGCACAATTGAAGCCCTTTAACGCGAAGCATACAAGGCTAACGCTCTTGCCCTTCAGCACCAAAGCCTCCGTACACTTCCCCTCCTCCACCCCGCGAAGCTTTGAATACTGGTACGTGCCTCTGCGCCGTGGTACCGCGCACGAGCTGCAGCCGAATCGGACAAATAGTCAGTGAAAATCTGGCTCTTCAGTACTCCTTCGAAACCTGATATGCTTCACGCTATCTAATTTGAAAAATACTGATCATCCAAATCCTGGCTATTGGCATACCTATATCCCACTATAAAGCATACCGGTATATCATCATTTTTACGAACACAATTTCGTAAAAAGCCTATATTTACGATTCTGACGGTCTGCGAGTGACTTTTTACGCGCGGCTTCCTGTGGCGGTCGCCCCCACTGAAGAGCGGCTCGTAAGCAACAAGCAAGCAAGGAAGTAGCAACATGGGCGTGACTGGAATCGTCGTGGGCTCCATCATGGGCTTGACCACCAAGCTCGGCAGCAACGTGCTCCAGAAAGTGCCATACATGCGCCGTACGTACCCGTCGTCTCAATGAAGTTGATAAGATGTTGTCTTGTGTCCGTTAAACGAGCGCTTTACTAACCAGCTGCCGTTGCGTGAAAATGGGAAACTGCAGAGCCATGGGAGCACGTTCTGTTCATCGGCGTCGGCGCATACGCGGGCAACTACTTCCAGAACAAATACCACCAGGACTTGAAGGAAGTCGAGGAGCTGCGCCAGTACCTGGAGCGTCGACCGGGCAACTCTGCTCCGGAGAACAACTAAGCCGTTCCAACGAGAGACCGAACAGGAGATCATGTCCAGCAACGGTGGCTGAAGAAATCAAACGAGAAAAGCAGAGAAACAAGAGTTCAATATACAGTGTCGAATGGAGAATGCGAGAAGCGATGTCGTGCGCCGGTATGCCTCCTTTTATGATGGAGCGTTATAAGCGTTGTCCCAAATTCGAGAAGCAGGAAGAGCAAGATGTTGTCACGCAGCATCCATTCACCAGCAGCGGCTACTGAACAACTGTTCTTGCTCGCAGCGATGTTGTTGTACCCGCTGGGCCACCAAACGCGGCGCATTTTTGTGGGAGGAAGCCTTGTTCCTCGATGACGATGACTCCACTTCTTTCATCAACCAGTCATCCATCTGCTTGAAGACTCGAAGATAGGTACATACACTGGGTCTTGAAACAGTAACTCTCCGGTTTATTATCAAGCCAAAGGGCTCCAACACACTGCTCTGTTGCTTCTCGACTCTGCGCCTCGTCAGCGGGTCCCGAAAGGGCGCGATCCAAAAGAGGCACTTTTGGGCAAATCTTACGTGAGACTTGCCTCGCTGTCACTCACCCACTCACTCTTTCTCTATCGCCGCCACCAGCAGATCACAGCTCAAGACAGCAAGCAGCTTAGCCAAGTCCTCAGCATGGAGCTCGCGTACCTGTATACCAAGCCGCGCAGCACGTTCGGGCGCTACTGCGATTTCCGCAACGTGGACGCCAAGGTGCTCGAGACGATCCCGACGACCGAGTCGCTCGAGAGCGACTACGTCAAGCGGCGGCCCATGATCACTCGCCTGGACACGACGCCCGACATGTCGGAACACGAGGTGAACACGGAGCGGCTGATCACGAAGAACTCGAGCATGCGCCACGTCGAGGGCGGCTGGCCCAAGGACGTGGACCCGGCCGAGCAGTCGGACGTCCAGCGGTTCCGCAAGAAGGCCGAGAAAGACGACGACTACAAGCAATCGGTCAAGTTCTTGGGACCGGTCGTCGACCGCGCGCTCAAGCAAAATAACACGATCAACATCTACCAGGACTACTTTGAGCACATGGGCGAGGCCGCGACGACCGAGCAGCCGAGCGCCAAGGGGCTCGCGGTGTTTCGCGACCCAGAGCCCGTCAAGCGCACGATCAGTAAGATTGACTGGCACCCAGAGTCGCCGCAGAAGATGGCAGCGTGCTACTGCATCCTCAACTTTCAGGACCCCAAGTTCTCGAGCGCGCGCATGCCGGCCAACTCGTACATCTGGGATGTCATGAATCCAAACACGCCCGAGACGACGCTCAAGCCGGCCTCGCCGCTCGTGTGCATGCGGTACAACCCAAAGTCCGTCGACCAGTTGGTCGCTGGGTCCTACAACGGACTCATCTCGTTCTTCGACGTGCGCAAATCTGGCTCGACGCCTGCCGAGACGTCCATCATCGAGCACTCGCACCACGACCCAGTCTACGACGTATTTTGGATCTCGTCCAAGACGGGCAACCAGTGCTGCTCCGTGTCCACGGACGGCTGGATGCTCTGGTGGGACATCCGCCACTTAGCCCAGCCGACGCACAAGATCCTGCTCAACGACAAGGACGGCATGTCCTTTGGTGGCTCTTCACTCGAGTACAACACTGAGGCTGGGCCGACAAAGTACCTGGTAGGCACGGAGCAGGGCTGCGTTCTGAGCATCAACCTGCGCAATGCCAAGCAGAACAACGGCATCACGGTCTACGACACTGGTTCGGGCAAGCACCACGGCCCGATCTACAGTATTCAGCGCAACCCGACGCACAACAAGTTCTTCATGACGATCGGTGACTGGACCGCGCGTCTCTGGTGCGAGGACCTCAAAACGCCGATCATGAGCACGGCGTACCACGACTCGTACGTGACGGCTGGGTGCTGGTCGCCCACGCGTGCCGGCGTCTTTTTCGTCACACGCATGGACGGCGTCGTGGACATCTGGGACTTCTTCTACCGGCAGAACGAGGTCGCGTACTCGCACAAGGTCGGCGACGTGGCGCTCTCGGCCATCAGCGTCCAGGGGAACGCGTCCTCCGGTGGGAAGCTTTTCGCCGTGGGCGACTGCAACGGCATGATCTCGCTCATGGAGCTCTCGGACGGACTCGCGACGCTGCAGCCGAATGAGAAGGCGGCCATCAACGGCATGTTTGAGCGCGAGACCAAACGCGAGAAGAACCTCGAAGCGAAAGAGAAGGAGATGCGCCGCAAGAAGGCGACGATGGAGGAAGGCAAGAGCGAGGAGCACGGTGGCAGCCTCAAGGACGACAAGATGGAGGAGCTCCTGCGCACGGTCGACGCCAACTTCCTTGGCATGATCAAGGAGGCCGAGGACTCAGAGAACAAGAACATGGAGCACAAGGGCGACGCACTCGGTGGCGGTGGCGGTCGCCAGGGGGACGACGAGAGCCAGCTCTAGTTTTAGCGGGTACATTAGACACGATGGATGACTGGCTGTCATTGCTTGTAAATTGGTAGACTGTATGGATTTCTCTTGCTCTCTCTTGCCCTCTTTGTCTCTCTCTCTCTCGGTGTCGCACTTGAAGTTGCAGTTAAAGTTGTCCATTTGTTGCAGACGATCCATTTTTCGTCCACCTCATCTTGTCAAAATGGACACTTGCTCTCTATCGTGAGCTTCTCGTTTGTTACTGGGTGCTTGATCTCAATCTTGGCTGCGTGCAAATACAGTCGAGGGGCTTGTTGCTGGACGAGCTCGCGCGAGTAGAGCGAGTCGCCGAGGATCGGGTGCTCCAGGTGCTGCATGTGCACGCGGAGCTGGTGGGTCTTGCCTGTGACCGGCTTCAGCTCCATGAGTGTCCACTCGGAAGTGTCACTTGATACAGCTGAGCGTTTGACCACTCTCCACTCGGTTCGAGTCCATCGCGAGCTCGTGTTGTCGTGCTGTCCAGGCTCGTGCACGATCTGGACGAGTTTCTCAGTCGGGTGCGGCCCCATCGCGAGCTCGATCGTCCCTGCGTCACCTCCAACATGACCCAGCACCTTGGCAAAGTAGGACTTCTGGACCTCGCGCGTGCGAAACTGGGCGTTTAGGTGCTGCGCTGCGGTTCGCGTGAGCGCAATCACGAGGATGCCCGACGTCTCAAAGTCCAGACGGTGCACCATTCTCGCCTCCGGGTACAGTCGCTGCATGCGGCGCTGGATCGAGATCTCCGAGTCATTATTGCCGTCCACGCTAAGCACATTTGCAGGCTTGTTGACGATCGCAATCGTGTCGTCTCGATACAGGAAGTCCAGCTCCGGGTCGTCATGTGTGAGCAGTTCCGATCTACCGCTCGGCTGGGCGAACTCACGCGTGAGCACCAAGATGCGGTCGCGATGCAGCCCATGGTTGCTCACTGCGTCTGCATCTGGAATCGAGACGCTGAGGAGATGGCGATACGAATCTTGGTCGCCGTCCAATGCGAGCTCGCGCTGCATGACTCCAACTAGCCGTTCCGCAAGCGCCTCGGTGGTTGTGATTTCGTAGTCTCCACTGCTACCATCGCGCGAGTGTGGCTTGACGAACTTGTAAAAGAGCTTGACTGCTAGGTCTGAGCTATACATACCGGGACGCACGCGAGTTTCAGGCTTGAGCTTGAGCAGCGCTGATGAGCTCTTCTTTGTCGTTTTTTCGGTGGTCCCCAGCAGGAGCTCGTGCAGCTGAGCTTCATGCGGAAGACACGGTAGCGCTAGCGCACGCACTGCTACAGCAACGAGCTCACGTAGATCTGCTGTGATGAGGTCGATAGAGAGCGGGGTTGGTCGTATGGGGCTAGCTACGGCCTGCGTACACGCCTCGTCGGACGCGCGCTTCCGCTTTTTGGTCGTCGCCATTTTCAGTCGATTGCCAATGCCACTTTTTCAGACTCGTAAATCGTATTGTATAAGACACAGTACCGTTAATCATTGCTAGAGCTGTCGTGAACTGTACAGAGTTTGAAATGCTGTGCAATTTGACCGCTGAGCTGTTTTCACTATGCTATCGTCTATTCGTGCTTGTTCAGATAAGCTTGGCGGCGGCATAGTGAGAACAGGTCAGCCGTATTGCAGTATAGGAGACACATTAGCAACCGCTTTGCACATCTGATATTTTTCACCTCAAATTTAAAAACATACCTAAATATTGAGATAGCTCCCAAGCGACTTGACTCCTGTGAGCCTGACGTCATTTTTGCAACTGGTGAAATCGAAAAACCGAAATGACGGTACCCATTTGGACGCACTTTGAGCCTGGCAACGGGCTCTTGTGTGCTGCCTTGACGAAAATTTGAGGGCTTATGGCGAAATCGCGCATGTGCGTTTTCTTAGGTGGTGTCCAAGCGACGTATCGTCTATGCCAAGCAAGCGAGCTTGATTCCATAGAGAGCGTGCGTGAGTAGATCATCATCATTCATCAACTTTACTTACCATCCACGAGGAGCTTCCCTCTTCAACGCCATAAAAAGCTTTGTGTTCAGCCGTGGCTTTGTTGAACGTTATGGCTAAATATGCTTCTCAATATAGAGGTTTAAGGACTTGGACACTGCAATAGCTTTGTAGCAGAACCTGCTGAGCAAGCCACTTGCATCTCTTTTCCTGATCAGTAACTGCGCTCGTGGCTACAATTTGTGAGCAACCACCAGCAGGAGGTTCGCAAGTGTCCTGAAATCTGACGATCCCATCGGCATCTGCTGGTGCTGAGACGATGTGTCGAGCGTGAGATGCAGGAACAGAGCGGAATTCCGTTGCCAATCGCGCTCATGTGTGGGTTTTCAGCCGCGAGAGCAGCTTGAATAGCGGAGGGAGACTGCAGTTTGAGCAACAAGGCAGGCGAACAACCGATCTCCATTATCAGCATCTCCAAGTGCTCCAAGTGCTCCAAGAGCTCGAGAAAGCTCGAAAAAAACCCTTCAATTTGTTTTTATGAGCAAATAAACGGGAGTGTCGAGGACGCGAGCTGACATTTGCTGGACACAACTCGACAGTGATTACAGTTACGACGGGTTGCGCAGACGGGGCTCGGTGGTCTCATCCGGAACAGAGCCCGATAGAGGCCTCCTGAATATTTCTCTCCATCTCTTATATAATACCTTTAAACATATTAAACAGGTGATAACAATAAATTTTGAAACCAAGCGAAGCCTTTTTAGATGCAATAGAAGTAGCTTAAAATGCATGATCCTATTTGAGAGGACTTCCTCTAAAGCCAGCAGCAACAGGCAGACCAGCTCTCGGAGCCCGCGAGCGAGGATCCGCCAGCAGCAGCTTTGATACGAGAGAGAACGCGCACACTGTTCACGCCTGCCTGCTGTCCGTCTGAACATTCGCTCGCAGTCACTTCTCACCCATTCGCCCGCTCGTCGTCTCTCGTCCTTTGTCGTCTTGTCTTCGCGTGGCACGCTGCTCATTCATTCGCCGTCTCGCCCCGAAGTGCTCACCATCATCAGCACACATTCTCGCTTTGTTGCTCACCCAACGAAAGCGAGAGAACGAGCACAAAGGACCAACAGCAAAAAGGCCGATACCATAAGCAGCTACGACGACGGCGCAGTGCTCGCCGCCAAGAAGTCGCGCGTCATATCTGTGGGCGACGTGAAGCCTCATCCATTCGACTTCACTGATCCCTCGACGATGCTCAAGCGCCGCAGCATCCTCATGCCAGTCGAGTCGACCAGCAGCAGCGGAAGCAGCGGCAGCGACCTCGAGATGATGGAGCTCACGACCAAGAAGATGACCAAGGCGCAGCAGACGCGTTTGGCTTCCAAGGCCAAGAAGCTCTCGACCGAGCGCAGCCGCCTGTGCCGTCAGCGTCAGAAGAACTACGCGGAGAACCTCGAGGGCTCGGTGCGCGCGCTGCAGTTGGAGATCGACGACTTGTGGCTGTTGCGCAACCTGCGCCGTGAGCAGATCTTCGTGACGCGCACGTCGGCGTCCGGCTCGCTCGCGCGCATTATCCGTGAGTACTGCAACGTGTTCCAGCACGGCATGGCGCCGGACCTGTCCATGGTCTCCGCTAGCGGTGGTCATGGTGGCGCGCTATCCAAGAAGCGCCCGCTGTCGCTGAGCAACCGGCTCACGCCGCAGGCGCAACGCGAGTTCATGTACTCGGTCATGGACCCGCAGGTGGAGGTGTTCGACTGGTGTGGCCGCTCGGCACTGGGCTGTCAGCCGCTGCTAAACGGCTGGGAGGCCTGGTCACTCTGGCACTCGTCGCTCGAGTTCGTGGTCGAGTCTGTGGAGATGATCGACGCGAATGAGACACTGGCCGTGCGTACGAACGGCAAGATCCGCGTCAAGGTGTCGGAGCAGACGATCCGCGAGCTCTTCCCGCACGCCGCGAGCGACGAGCGGCTGCTTAACAAACTGCTAGGCAAGGAGATCGTATACACGCTGCGCGACACGTTCTTCTTCTCAGAGGAGTGCCGCGTGGTCAAGTACAACGTCGACATCGACTTCATCGGCGCGCTGCTCGAGGTCGTGGGCGACTACGCGGACGTGCTGCAGCTCATCACGCCGCCCAACCGCCCGCCGCTGAATGACCTGGCCGTACGCGCGCCAAACGCGCCGCCGCTGCCCGCAATGGGAAACGCCGCAGAGAAGCCCGCGCGCTCGCGTCTCGACGTGCAGTTCCTGCTCTCGTAAGGGAGATGCAGATGAAATTTGATATGGCGTGTAGACTAAACTAATGAAACAACTCATACTGTATTCCGCTGACTTGCTCGTCTGTCAGTCAGTTGTTGCTCATCAGTCCATGTTGAAACAGAAGTGCGTGACGTCACAATATCAACACCTGTGGGTATCGACGCTTTTCGAGGTGTCGACCAATGCATGTGAGCGACACCAAGGGTGTGCGCAGAAGCTTCTTCGCGCATGGTGGTGAGCACGAGCTCCTGCTCTTCACGCCATCGCAAACGAACCGACCTGCCAACGAGTTCACTTAAAAAATGCACAATGCAAAATGACCTCTCTAGAAGCAGTATTTGTTTTGATGATGTCCCGCTCTGCTCGGACGAGGCTCGTTCTCAGTCGTGACGAGCCCGCCGCTGCTGTCATGGAAGGGGTAGAACCCGCCCCTGCCGTCGCCTGCATTGCGCCCCAGTCGCCAGAGAATCAAGAGGCACTTGCCGAACAACGAGACGTTGCCGATGCTGACCTTGCCGAACGGGGTGGGGAATACGAGGAAGCAGAGCACGAGTATGGAGGAGGGGGTGAGTCTAACGTCGTGGCGAATGTGGAGCTGCACCCACCACAAACTGAATCTTACCAGAGAACCATCAGCTTTCCACTCGATCGCTGTGTTGGGCCGTTGCACACGACCAAGTCTGTGACGACGAATACTGTCTTCACCCGCACGACAGAAAGGAGAAGAG
>JAASGO010000737.1:0-15904 GCA_023334245.1 Globisporangium cederbergense | reverse complement strand
CTTCCGACGCCACGAGGTACGTTCCGAGAATTGCGTGAGATGAAAAAATTAGCTGTCAATTTGCAACAGAAAAAAACAGGATCGTGCGACGCAGGTTCACGATGCGTAGGCACATGGACATGCATGAAACAAGAGCACTCAACTTCATGTCTTATCTTCGTGTTCTAGTGTCCGCGAGTATGCTCATATATCGCGGACTTCTCTCCCACACTCTCTCTTATGCAGTATGTTGGCGTCCAAACATGCGCTGGAACTCCATGAGGCGGTGGCCGTGGGTTCTAAACACCACAAGGCAGACGGCGAAGAACGTGCCGCCAGCAATGAGTGATCCGAAGCCCTCGAGCGACTCGACGAGTACGGCCGCCATGCCGTTGCTCTGGTAGTTCATCGCAAAGACATCGGTCTCCTTCTGTGCGTACACGCTCCGGACGAAGGCCGTGATGCCGTCCTCGTCCAGCGTTGCTGGGTCGAAGGACGGTGCCTGGATGCCATCGGCGTAGCACACGGGGCACTCGTGCACGGTCGGCCAGAAGCCTTTCTTCGTCACCTTGTTGACCTTATTGTGCATGCGCCAGAGCCACATGACGAGCTTCTGTGGTCCTTCACTGTCAAACTTGGCGAGCTCGTCAATCACGCTCGGCGGGTTCGCGGCCAGAAAGTGCTTGACGCAGAGCTCGCAGCCAAAGAAGTGCATGACGAAGACGCGAATAGCCGCCGCGATCTCGCTGAACCTGCGCGTGGGCACAGGCGAGTCCTTCATGAGCTCCGCGTCCGCGCCCACGCTCATGGAGTGGAACAGCGTCCAGAGCCCGCACGTGTACGTGCCGCAGCTTCCCCAGCCGGCCTCGTCGTTGGACGCCAACAGGTTTTTCGGGAACGTCGTGCGGTGCGAGATCGACTTCCACTGCTCGAGCAGCGCCATCCAGTCAGCCTTGAGCCAGCGCTTCTGACGGCTCGCTGCATCCTCGAGGTTCGCGAATGCTGCACGATTCACTTCGAGAGGGAATGACGCCGCGAGCGCGCCTATCCACTGCAGCGCGGCACTGTAGCGTTCACCTTCGAGCACGTCCGTGCCCAAGAAGAGTCCGCTCTCGAGCGTGAACGCGGCCGCAGCGCCGGCGTCACGCAAGCGAGTGTACTTCATCGGGAGAGACTGCTGCTTTGGCTTGCCGTGTGGGTTGCCGCCCTGCTCATCCTTGACGCGATCGTTCATGATGAGCTCGATCTGGTCGGTCACCGTGTCTGGGTCGATGCCCGACTTCATGTTGTGCTCGTACAGCGAGGCCTCGACCCACTTGACGATGCTCGGCATCTTCTTGTCGGCCTCGTAGCGCTTGGACACAGCCGTGGACGGCACGTGGAAGAGTTTCACGCCCGGGTATCCGAAGATCTTCTCGCGCGTGCAGATGGCGTCGTTCTTGGTGCAGTCGACGGCGCCGACATTCACCTTGGGACTGTCGGCGTAGAACGCGGCGACCTTCTCCCACGCGGGCGCGAAGTCGCGGCAGTGCGGGCACCAGGGCGAGTAGAAGTCCACGATCCAAACCTCGTCCGTACTGTTGAGCATCTCGTCATAGTTGCTCGCGTCCAGCAGCCGCACCTGGAACGAGTTCTCGAAGAGCGGTGTGTTGTCGCGGAAGCGCGCGGCGGCGACGGTGGCGTCAAAGAGCGTCTGCGTTGTTAGCGTCACCAGCGCCACGACCAGCAGCAGCATTCGTGTGTGTACTCGCAGTGTCGAGTATGGCGCCATCATGTGAGAAGCGCTCGCTGGCTCGTATGTGTACGTGTGCGTGAGTCCTGCCTGCGTGGTGCCTTTGGTAGTGATGTGGAAATGTTGCGCGCGTCGAGCAGCTACGTTGGCGCGTTTTCCCTGTCACGTGTCCAATGCCACCGCGTTTGACCCATCTTTGCACCTTTCAGCTATCGACTTGAGCAGGTTTCGGAAATAAGCGAGTATTTGAGTGACCTTCGAGCAACATGCGTCGCATTTCACTTATGGACCTTGACTCGCCAGCACGAATCTGATCCAGCACCAAGACAACGCACAGCTCCATGCAAAGAAGCGCACGGGTGATGCTGGCTATTCATTTCTAAGCTTCTGTGCCTCTACATTACAGTCCTACCACTGCTTGCATGCCTATCACGCCTTGCGCTTGTCTTGGAACTGGCGCTGCAGCACTGAGAGCTTGGCGTCCGACCAGGGTGTGCCGTTGTCCACGTCCGGCTGCGGCAGCTTGGGGATCTCAAAGCGCGCGCGCCTGCCCAGCGCATCAACAAGCACGGAGCTCAAGTCGCCAGTCCCCTTCACGCCATAGCCCGGAGATGCCATCCCGCCACTGTTGCTATTGTTGTTGTTGCTCATATTGGCACCAGTGGCTGGGAGCCGCGAGTCCGACGTGCTGGAGCCTAAGGGTTTGCTCTTCTTGCTCATCTTGGCCACAGACGCCCAGTCCGGAAGCGAGGCCAGAATGCCCGCATCGCTCGCCATCTGCCACTTCATACGCAGAGAGCTGAGCTCACTATTGAGCTTCTTGACCTCTTTTTGCGAGGTTGCGCGCGTCCAGTCGAGCTTGTTACGCACTTCGATGAACTTCTCGTCCATGAGACGCAGCTGGTCCTCAAGAATCTTGGCTCCCTGCTCGAGCTCCTGGATCTGCTGGTCCTTGGCCGCGTTCTTCTTTTGTAGCACGGTGCTCTTGTCTTTGCACTCGGCGAACTCCTTCTCCGTGCGCCGCTGGGCGTCTATGGCCTTGGTCTTCGCGGCCGCCTCGTGCTTCAAATGCACCATAAGCTTCTCAATGTGCTCTGAGAGCGCCACGATCTTCTCACTCGCTTCCTTGTAATTGATCTCGCTCTTCTGACGCAGCTCCTTCTCGACGCGCTCGCGACTGACCATCTCCACAGCCTTCTCCTTCAAAGCCTGGAATTCGCCTAACCCATTCATCGCGGTCTGCAGCTCTTTTTCTAGGAACTCGGTATGCTCTTGGAGCCGTTTGTTGCGACTCCTGCATAGACGAAGCTCTCGTTCCAGACGGCCGATGCTGCCCAGGCCGTCCATGGCGGAGAACACACCCACGTTCGCAAGATGAGTCGACTTGAGGTCCTTCTGGGTTGTCCCATCCACAATCTCGTCGCTCTGAGTATCATCCAGAGAAGTTGAGTCCAATAGTAAACCAGTAGCTCCACTGGGGCTACTGCCAGTGAGCAGCCACTCGTGCTCGAGCGCCTTAAGTCGCAACCGGATGAGCTCTTCTAGCTTCACGTGCTGGTACAAACTGTCGTCCACTCCACTACCAGCCACTCCCTTCAGTAGCACCAGACGCACATCTCGGACTTCGCCACGGAGCTCCTGCCACTGACTCTTGACCTTCTCGTACTTCTCCGCAAGCGCCAAGTTCTTCTCGCCCTGACGCACGAGCTCCTCAGATTTCTCAAAGATCTGCTGTTGCAGGTCGCGCAGAGAGCCCGCGGCGGCGGCCCCAGGCTTGGCGCTCCCGCCACAGGTGAGCGAGAGCAGACTCACTTCCTCCTCGAGACGGCGGACCTGCTGACACAGCTGTGCGATCGTCTCGTCCTTTTCAGTCAAGAGCTGTTGGGCTTGGCCATTTTGGTCCTGGGATGCACTGTGGTCAACCTTAGCTTCTTCTTTGGGTACCGAAGCCTGACTCGCAACCTGCAGTTGGCTCATTAGACTCTGAACCTGAGCCTCCAGCTCCTTCACCTGGTGCTGGAACTGGGTCTCCAGCTCCCATCGCTTCTGTTCCAGGTCGCTCTTGTCGTTCTGGGAACTCTGATAAGCAACGTGCAGGTTGTCGTACTCGGTCGTGAGCTGCGAGAAGCGCTCGTTGCTATCGTTGATCTGCTTTTGGAGCTCTTCGACCATCTCTTCGCTGGTCCGGCGGGTCGCCTTCTCCTTCTCAAGCTCCTCCAGGTCCGTCACCAGTTCACTACTGTAGCTCTTCACGCTCTCCTCCAGCAGTGCGACTTTCTCTTCCAGGGCTTTGCGCTCATTCTCCCAGCCTTCTTCGCATTCGCGCTTGCTGGTCTCCAACTGCTCGTAGGCCGCGCGCCACTGCTCGTTCTCCTCTCTGTACGCGTCATTCGCCTGCATGAGCTCAGTAAAGCGCAGCTTCTCCTGCTCGATGGCGATCTGCATCTGCGCCTTTTCGTTCGCATGCTGTCGGTAGAGCGCGTCGGACGCCTCTTTGAGCTGCGCCACCTCATCTTCGAGTGCCTTCACGCGCTCCTGCGTCATGATCCCTTCCTTAGGCTGCCGGACTTCCTATAACACTACAATCCACACTGAAATTCGCCGCAATCCTGGTTACTTGATGGCACGCGCAAGCTCTATTATTGCAGCTGTCATGAGCAAAGTGAAGGACTCGGAGAAACGTGGCCTAGGGCCACATTCCAGCTCAGGTGCCTGTATTTTTAGCAGCGACGCTCTTCTTCACGCAGTTCCTGCAACCGCTTGTCAAGTCTAAGCCAGCGTTCATAAGCCTAGATTCGCATTGTTTACAACGTGTATTAGTGCTCCGATCTCAATCGGCAAAGATGGTCAAGAGCTGGCACTGACCTGTGGCGTCTCATCATCGCCCAAGTGCGCCATGAGCTCTCTTAGTACATCGGAAACCTAGAAAAAGCATCACACATTTCATAACAGCATCATGGTAGTCAGAGTCTAAACGTGGTGAGCTTCGACGAGGACTCTTGCAAACTCACGGTTCCAAGGTGTTTCAGCAGCTCCTCTTTCGGAGGAGTACTTTGAGAGTCATGATACCGGGTGAGCATATCTTGAGCCTTTGCAGTAAGCAGATCCTGAAACTCGACAAAGTTGGTGCCCGTGTTGGCCTTCATGACGAGTTGGCACTGCTGCCTGAACTCCGATCCGACGAGGCCGATCTCCTTCAAGTCTTCCAGCTCCTTCTCCACCGCTGCGTACTCATTCTGGAAAAACTCCCAGACGCTCTGTAGGTTGTAGCCATTGAACCAGTTGTGGTTGATGGAAATCGTATCCTGGAGGTTCAGTACCTGGTGGTACCACCCGCTGGGCACGAAAATGGCTTCGCCAGCCTCTTGGATCACGCGGATGGGTCTGGCTTCGTGGACGTGAGGGAACTGTTCTCTGTCGATACTTTCTGAAGTCACGTCGGGAACCATGAAGCGGCCGAAGCGGTCTTTCAGCTTCCATTCCTAGGATGATTTTCAAAGGTGATCATAGGCCTCTGGCTGGTTAGTGAGCTGAAGTACTATGCACAGTTGGATAAAAGGTTGCGTTAACCTCGTCTGGATGAAAGAAGATCCACTCCTTGCGGCCGGTGATATTCACAGACCAGCTTTTAGAAACAGAGATCGAAGAGAGTTGTGAGTGAGTGGGTGGAAGCCTAGCTGAACGCTGACTTGAGGGTAATAACTCGCCTGTAGGAGCGGAAGACGTCGTGGTGCATGGGCGTCCAGCTGCCTGCGGGACCGATGTACACGAAGCGGTAGTCGTCTCCGCTCTGCGCTTTGTGGTCCCACCACCTCCACACAATAATACATTCAGGACGTTAGCCGTGCGTAGTTCGTACCACTGAAGCAACCTTGCAACACTACCAGTTCAGCCAGTCATCCTGGAAAAATGATGGCGTTCTGTGAAAAGGCAGCAGAGACGAATGAGACAATCAAGTTGAAATGTCCATGGAATAACAAGCACAGACGTACGTGTACACGGGAGGCGAATCTTTGAACGCGTGCACAAAGTGCCAGTCTTTCAAATAGCGCTTGCCAGCTTCTTGTGTCTGCAACAAGTCCAAGTACGCGTCTGCAGAAACGCATGAATGCCATGTAATCAATGTGTAGCCATCCCATCGCATTGTCATGTAATAACTAAACGCACCAAAGCGCATGGTGCTGCGGTTCTCCGCGCCGTACTCGACCACGTCGCCATCCACCACCTTTATACAGCATATGCACACCATACACACCACACTGTTAGCCAACAATATTCATGCACATAGCAGTGAACGCTCATGCCTAGCAGTAGTACGTATCGCACCGGCACCATGGCGTGTCCGTAGTTGGCCTTGAGTGTGGCAAAGTCGATGCCTCGTCCCTCTCCATCGCCACCACTGTCACCTGCAGTTGCGCCACTGGTCCATTGCGCAGAAGCGGTTGCAAACCACTGGCGCGTGACGTTGCGCAGCTTCACGGGCGTGTTCGTCGTCAGGAAGCGCGTGCAGAAGGCCTCGTAGCTCAGCGACTCCGCATCCACGTCCTCCATTTTCCTGACAAAATCCGATTTCCATTTGCAAAAACAAGAGATTGTCGAGATATTTTGTCCAATGAAATCGCACTTTGGCGGGTTGCTTTTTCCTTTTTTCGTGTCGCGCTGTTGAAGTGTCGCATGTGACAAAAAGGACGAAGTGTTTCCTGCATCTTCAATTCAGGCCATTCGTATACACATTTATCTATAGGAGAAAGTAAAATCAAAATTAGAGTTAGATGGGCGAAAGGTATCTGCTTCTCTCTTATTTTGAAAGCTCATAAATCGGATATGCAGCAGCCATATCGCGATTTTACACCAAAAAAGTATCCATGCGCTGCTCGCAGGTTGCCGTTTTCATCGACATCCGCGCAAAAGGAAAGCAGCCACGATCATCGCCATCCACAGCGCTACACGCAGCACAGCACGAGCGCGTGACCTTCGATTCCAGCCACTTGACCCACCAAGCAACAGGCATACATACACTCGTGTATGCGACGTGCACAGTATAGCGCTTCCCGCCATCCTCCTCTTGCGTCCAGAGCGAAAATCTAGGAACAACAGCAGCAAGTCGCCATCTCCGTAGTCGCAAGTCGCTTCGGTGCTTCAGATCCCATTCGGTAACGTCACGCGCACACATTACGAACCTGCTACGCATTCACTTAGCGCCCGCCATCTGCCTGTCTGTGTCCAGCAAGCAGTCAAAACACGATGGTGGCGTCACCCGGCGCCGCGAACAGCGCAAACACGCGCGACCATGCGATCGCGCAGTACCTCGTGACAAAAGTCAGCTGGAAAGGCTCGTACAAGCGCATCCTCACAGTCACACCGTCCTCCGTGCTCACGTACAACCCAGAGACGTACCAGTGCACGTGTCAGTGGGAACTGTCGGAGATCGAGGACGTGGAGGTCTTGAGCGAGAAAGACACTTTCGTGCTGCGTCTCGACAAGTCGCGCACGTTTCGACTCACAAAAATACGCTTCCATTGTGCTGCACGTGCGCATTTTTTGTCGCTCATCACGAAGCTCCGGCGGCACTTTGCAATCCAGCCCGTGGCGCTCAGCAGCGTCACCGAGGACGCCCAGGCGTGGAAGAAGTACCGGTGCATCGAGTTCTTTGGCGACGGCTCATCGCAGTCGTTCTACCTACAGGTTGGCATGTCAGCGATCCTGTTACTCGACGACGGAGGCCACAAGATGGACTCATTTCCCTATATCTACCTCAAGAAGGCGGCGTTGATGTACTCGCACCCGGATGGGATCGTACTGTGCACGCCGTACCAGGAGCGACTCTTCCTGTGCAGCCAGCGGAACGAGTGCCTCGGGGATATTTATATTGCGGCAGGGAAATTAGGCGTGGAGCTCAAATGGGAGGAGAGTCCGCTCAGCGTGCAGCTGCTGCAGCTGCGCAACTCACAGGTGATCGACAACCCGTCGATTGTGTGCTTCGAAGTGCTTAAGGCCAGCGACGACGGTAGCTTCTTCATGGAAGTGCAGCTCATCCTGCAGGGCGACGCGCTCGTGGAGGTACACCCAAAGATCTGCACGGTCGTCACGCGCAAGTACACCAAGCTGCTCAACATCATCCGCACCGAGTGGGATGTCGAAACCGTCGGGCTCGAGTTCGCGGAGGGAGAGAGTTTTGTAGTGAAGCTTGAGGCCCGCGACCAGTTGATTGCGCTGTTGCTGCTCACGTGTCGAGAGAACGGCTACGAGCACATCACGCTTACGTCCGCCGAGATCAAGAAGAACCGTGTGTACTACCCGCACGTGATCGAGAACTCGTCTGAGTCTGCGGGGGCGTCCATGGAGAATTTCTTTCTGCGTCGTTTGCTGCAGACTAGTGTCTCTGGGGATGAGAGTGGTGTGGTCAGCGGCGGTCGTGGCTCGCCTTCAGGAGCTCTTCTGCGAAGACAGAGTACACTCCCAGAGAGCGGTTGGCTGAAGCGTAAAATGAGTCAACGCAAGCGAAGCGAGGGTGCCATGATAACGGGCGGCAGCGTTGGAGGCACGCGAGATTCGTTCGAGACCGGCGAGTCCATGAACGACTTTGTGAGCACGAGCATCGCGATGGAGGAGCTGAACGCCAACATCCCGCTGAACGAGGTGAACCTCTTTTGCCAAAAGGAGGTGCTCAGCAGCGCCGTTGAGCTGCTCGCCGAGCACTTTACGTCGCTGGTCATTACGCTGCGGCGCTTCGTGAGTGCGGCGAACGCAGAGATCGTCACAACTCTGCAGGCGCTCGTGCGGCTCAGCTACTCGTCGCACGCGTCGCTCTCGGACAGAATGATCCCGCGCGTGTTCGACGCGATCCACGAACTCTTCCTCCAGCAGGATTTCCTCACATGCTACTGGTGCCTCAAGCTGCTACAGTGTTACTTTGACCCGACGCGTGTGGAGTTCATCTACGGTCAGCGCGCCAAGGTCCTCCAGTACGTTTCAACGCAGAGAGAGCTGCTCAGCTCACTCGTTGATCTGCTGCCGTCGTCATTACCGGTTTCGACGCGCTCATCCGGGTATTGGCTCCTGGGCAGCGGCGGCGTTAGTGAGCATATGTCCCCTCACTCGTCAATGGACTCAACGCTTCAGTCGAAGGAGGTGCGCCTGAAGAAAGAGATGAACGCAGTTTTTTACGAAGCACTCTTCACGATCCACTACATCACGATCTATCTACACGAGAAAGGTAAGGAGCAGGTGGGTGCAAAGGATGGCGCAAAGACTAGAGAGGCGCCGCAAGCTCTTCGAGAGTTCGACAACAACAGAGGCACGGGTCCGCTACCGAGAAGAAGAACGATGCCTGCTGCTTTCACTGCTACATGCGCGACGATGGCGGACGTCACATCGGGAATCCCAACAAAGCAGAAGCGCTTTTTAGCAGAGAAGCTCATGGAGAAGCACAAGTTCCTCATGGACTCTGTCGTGGATACACGACTCGTGCGCACTTGCCTCTCCTGTGTGGCGCTGATTAGGTTCTTGACGCTGGAGCTTGGTGAGAAGAGGAACGCGACACCTGTTAAAGCTTCGTCCGGCACTGGCAAACCGTCCAAGAAGAACGAAGCAGTGGTACCAAGTCCACCGGATGACTTTTCGTCGCGAAGAGCGGTGAAAGATCAGTCGTCCTCAACAGAAAGTGGTGGTGCTGGTGGCGCTCCTCCTCAGCAGCAGCGTGGTCGCCCAGGAACTACGATGCGCCGAGGAGCTACAGTCGCGAACTTTCAAGACATCCACCGTACTGGTGATAATCAGAGCGCGCTCCCGAACTTTGGACGAGAAGAACTGCTGGCAAAACGGCTCAAAAAGCTCAGCGAGTTTCTCGCGACGTACACAGCGAAGATCAAGACGCAGAACGGCCGATCGCATCTCTTCCAGGGCCAGTGTACGATTATCGTTCCGCCCATGGGGTCCAGTCAGTCCACGGGCGAGTTTGCAGTGAGTGAGAAGACTCAGCCGTCGAATTACATGAAGCTGGAGCACTTGGAAATCGTCGAAGTAGAGGAAGAAGACGAAGAAGACAAAGAAGACGACGGCAACGACGGTGATGAAAATGATGATGACAACGAAGAAGAGGAGGACGTTCACGAGATGAACGAGTTCAACCTGAGCTTCCACAACCACTCGACAGACGCGCCACGCTGCTCTGACGTCTTCTCGGAAGAGCAAGTGGACCACGAACGTCACGAGCGAGAGCGAGAGCGCGTGCCATCGTCGTTCGCCAACCTGTTTCGAAGCTCCACGTTCTACTTTGAACAGCAACATGACAGCAATCACCACGATGATCGTAATAATAATGAGCGACGCCCATCTGTGGTGGATCGCCAGCGGCGAACAAAGTCAAACCCCGCGATCCGCGTGGACGCGCACCACTGCGACGCGTGCATCGGCTGCAATGACGTCTGCGACAACGTCATGTGCTTCTTCTGCTCGGAGAAGAAGTACCAGCTCAGGACGACATTTTCCGACTCGCCACTCATGCGCATCGGATCGCCCACTACGCAGCAGCGTCGAAGCGCGCATCCCAGCGAGGCAGAGTGTGACAACTACGTGCACACGGAGCGCAAGTACTCGTCGTGCGAGCTCAAGCGCCACCGGTCTCTGCGCTCCTGTTGGGTCGTGGTGAGCGGCACAGTGTATGACATCACAGACTTGCTGAGCGTCCACCCTGGTGGGCTCCAAGTGCTCCTCCAGGTGGCACAGCAAGGTGCTGACTGTGCGTCGATCATGGAGGAACACCCGGCGTCTGCACGTCGCATGTTGAGCAACTACCGCTTGGGCGAATACTACGAATGCGAGAAGTGAACGCTCTTACCATAAGTGAGGTGCCTCTTGTCCGTCTGTGTGGTGGATATATCAGAGTTGAGTGGTGCCAGCAGCTGACATACTAATCCATCGGCGCCCTCCACCCAGAACTCGCACTGATTAAATAGATGGAAGATGAATCAAGACTTTGTTTGAGATTTCAAGACACGTCATCTGATAGCAGCGGCGCTGTTGGCCTTGAGTTTCAGGATCGCGCGCATCGTGGACTTGGCCATGAGCGACGTCAGACGCTTGCCGATCCCCTCCAGTGCTTCGGCGTGAGCAGCACACTGTCCATAGATTGCCACAGAGTAAGAGAGAGAGAGAGAGAGAGAGTCAGTGATTACAGTCTCTGAGTCAATACAACAGAGACTCAGAAAATTTGACAGTACCTGATCGGCGTACTTAGAGACCATCGTGAACACGAGCGTGGCGAACTTGAGCGACTTCTGCAGCTCAAGTGCGTCACGGGACTCCTGCGCCGCCTCGCAGCAGATGACGAACTTCTCGATCGTGGCGTCGGACAGCGTTGCCTTCATCGTGAGCACGTTCTGCAGCACCATGAGCGCCGCGTCGTTGGTGAAAAAGTGCTTTGTTGTTGCGCTCTCTCTCTGCTGCTCCTGCTGTTTCTCGGAGATTGCAAAGCTCTTGCTAAGGAACCCGTCGAGCTGCTCCACTGGGACGCCATTGCGCAGGATGCGCGTGATCGCTTCACCCTGCGCCGGACCAATTTCGCTGGCTGTGAGCAGTGGAATCAGCAGCGACTCGACCAGTGCGCTTGTGTACCGCTGCGCAAAGAGCAGCGCGGTCTGCAGCAGTACGCGTGAGATCACGGACGCCGCCGCCACGATCTTCGGGAACATGCTTGTCTCGAGGAACGCCGACGCGTATCGTGAGCTCCAGTTCGACTCAATGAGCGCGCTGTTATAATGCATGAGAGAGACAAGTCAGCTTAGGCTCAGACCCACAAGGCGACTTTGAACGCTAGGGCTACGTACGTGGTGACCTGGAAGAGTGCTTCGTCGCTGGCGTTGAAGAGCTGCAGCGTCGCACAGAGCTTGACAAAGAGCGCTTCGGTGGCCTGCTGCGTGGCGTTCGTGGCGTTGATTGTCTCCTGGATGAGCTGCACAGTCTTCTGTGCGAGTTCGTCCAGGACCGCACGACTCGCCTGCTGCGACTCTGAAGCTGCGAGCTGCTTGGCGAGCTTCACGGCCTTCGCTTCCGTCTACGCTCGCATACAATGATATAGACACAGTCGAAGCAAATAGTACGGTTAGCCGCCCGTCAGTGATAATCGACACAAAAGAAACACGCACCTCTGGAGGCAACTCGGCGACCACATGCGTGTCTTCGATCGCATGGTCATTGGACACCTCTGACTGCGTCTCTGAGCCATTCATTCCCTGATCAGTCCCAACCACACGCAGTCTCTTGTTCTTCTTGAGAGACCCCGGTTCTTCTGGTTCATTGCGTGCGTCTACGGATCGATGAAGCCGTGGTGCAATACGCTGGGGCGTCGTGGGAGTTGTTGTATTTGTCGTCATGCGCGTGAAGCTCATGAGCACTTTTCGCTGTCCAGGTGCACCGCCATTCTCGCCACCCGTCTTTCCTATAGAGAGTGCGGTTAGTAGAGACTCCGAGGAGCGCAGCCGCGTGAACGTGAGCTGTCGCGTAGCCTCTTTGAACGCGGCGTCGCGCTTGATCGTGGCGAGCGACTCGTCCTCGTCCACCTCCCACTGCCTATTAGCGCTGCTGTTGGCGTTTACTTCACTCGCGGTCGCGATCATCTGCGCCAACGAACGGCACACGGGGTCACTGGTGCGCCATCGCTTCTTCGCGGCGCACGCTAGATACCCGTGGGCGAGATGAAGTGCCTCAGCGTTTACGTCTTGACGACCTCCGCCAGTGCCGCCACTGGAAGATCGCAACAGAGCACTAAAGAGCTCGCGCTGCGCTCGTAGCGACAAGCGCTCTTCCATGTAGATGCCAGTGTCTTTCGCGCCGGCAGCTGCATTGGTCACCACTGTGTGCGGCTCTGGTGCGAGCAGCACTGGCTGCGCGAGCGCGGCCAGCAGCTCTGTCGCGTCCTTGCGGTTCTCTGGTTGATGCACGTAAGGAAAGAGCAGCAGTGGGTAAGTGGGAATGTCAAATAGTGTACACAGTCATAGAGAAGACGTGTATGTGCCTTGGAGAAACGCGCAGACGCCGCCGACGCCGCGCGAGTCCGCGATGAACGCGAGCGTGTCCATCGTAGATGGCTCGAATTTTGCTTTGCGAAGAGCGGACAAGCTAGCTCGTATAACCGAACCAAGCCTCGTACAAATGAGTACGGACTTGTAATTTAAGAAACGAAATGCAACATGGACACACTCGGTTATAAAAGAATGGATGCACTTTTGCCAGAACGATTCTCACTCTCAGCCCCACTTGCCGATGAGCGCCATGGCGCCAGCTCCTAGCCGGCAGGCCGTGTACAATCGAAACCTTTCTCTGACACTCCTCGCGAGGAAGGCGCTGTAGAGCAGTTGAGCACGCCTGCACCCAGCACACCCATGGATGTGCTCGAGTACGAAGAGCGCAAGACGATGCCCAATGCGAGCCCAGCGACATCGTATTCGCCATTTTGTTACATGCAAATTTGTCAGGACCGTCTTCGGACAAAGTTGCTGTCGGAGAGCGGCACGGTCGGAAACAAACAAACCTTTCCAATGACGAGAATCTCTCCAAACCGCTTATCATGCGTTGAACGTTCGCATCAGCCACTCATGCACTTGGCTTTCTGTTCTATGCACATCGTGTTCTTCATTTATTCTTTTTCGTTATTCGCGTCTTGTGTGCTGTTCTCTCGTTTGGCGCCTCGTGGTGGTCTCACGAAAAGTCAGCAGTCTTTCAAGAAGCTACTAAATACAAACATGCATGCGGATATACACAGCAAAACTCCTCCTGGACTTGCTCAGTTGGACAGCGCACTGCGCGCAGTGAAGAGCGACGGGAAGCCCGACGTGTTCTTGGGGCGAAAGCGGATGTTTGGACGAATCGAGAGGCCACTGCCACTGGAAACCGGTTCTGTTGCTGGTGTCGACAGAGCCGCCCCTGGGCCATGAGGAGACCGATTCTCTTGCTCTGCTGCTGCCGCGGAGTGCGCCTCATTCCTCTCGTTCACCACCGCCATCGCGTGTTTAGACGGAGACACAGACTTACCTTGAGAAGGAAATGTCGGTGGTGCAGACTGCTTCTTTGGCGGCAGCTCGTGCTTGAGCCGACACGCGTCACCGTCGGCACAAAAGCCCGTGAGGAATGCCTCGCACACCTGTGCGCTGTGACTCACTTTCACATGGCGATACTTGCAGTCGTCGCGCGTACAGGCGCCGCGCAGAAACAGCGCGCACACAGGCATCTTGTTCTGGACACACACACGCATCGACAACAAGATTACGATCAAATGCTATCGCTTGACAGCGAACCGACAGGACGAGCTGAAACCTGGTCGTGCTTGTGCGAGAGCAAGCAGTTCGCATCCGAGCACTCGTTGCGCAGGAACTTGCGGCAGATCGCGACGCGGCGGCTGTCGTGGATATACGGGCAGTCATTGCGCTTGTTGCAGTACCCTGCTCGTCCAACAATGTTAGCATGGGAGGACACAAAGGGTCAGATGAGGTTAGTCAGATGAATCGTGGGCCTCGCTGGTCGTGCGGCTGGGTTTGCACAACGCTTGCGTGATGGATGGATGGATGGGTCAACAACTTGCCGAATCGGTTGAAGAACGAACAGTACTCGGTACGCACTTGGACCGCGTTTTTCTTCTTCAGGCGCGAATTGCGGGCGCGCAGCACAGCCGCCTGGGCGCGTGATCTGTTGGACGACCAAGGCAGTAAACAAGATATACAGTGTCACAATACACGATCATAGCTCATACAAGAATGCTGGCAGTCACGTACGTTGCGCTGGCAGAGTTCGCACTGACGATCTGCGGCTTCGTAAATGCGGGTATCTTGTTGGTTTCGTCTCCCGTCAAGCGCTTAAGCGAGTTTCCGCGCCGTGTGACCACGTAGTTGGCGCCTCCAATGTTCACCGAGTCTACACGTGGAGAAAAAAAATAAAGAGAATAAAGGTTTGACTCGCTCACACTGGGTAGGTATGGGTGTACCAAATGTGTACTCACTAGATACTCGCGCGGTCATAGCCCTCAGCTTCAAAGCATTAACCACTGCAGGCGTGGGCTTCTGGAGCTTGACGCCAGCGCGGATGAGACTGAAGCCTCCGTTGGCTTTAGCGTACTCGCCGTCTTCGAGTTTTAGCACGCTCAGCTGCATTCGGCTTCGCGCTCGTCTATTTAACACATGCACATATACAAGAGGGACTCATTAATTCTTTGCGGCGAACCAAAGGACCTAACTCCGCAAGAAGAAAGACGTACTTGGCCAGCATCAACTGGTACTTGTGACTTGAGGCTGCGACTTTCATCTGTGGATAACCAACCATTAGCTTTGTCCTTGTGCCTCACCACAGCATAGAGACGACAGGCAAGAGCACTTCTTACTCACTCACCGGTCGTTTCCACGTCTTATTACTAGCAGCGCTCACTGTTGACGCTTGCTGAGACGATGTACTTGCTCCCTTTGCCGCGACGTCCGCGCCTTCTCTCCTCCACACTTTGTTCGCACTCATCGCCGCGCCATAGTACGACGCCGCATTGCTAGTTGTGAATGTGTTTGCACTCGCATCGCTGCTGGTACCGCTGCTGTTATCATTCGAGAAGCGGTTCCATGAGCGGTTCACTGGTGCGTGGTAGCTCCTTGTAGGAAACGTTCTCTGTGCATTGTACTGCGGGCGGTACGGGTGATAGGAGTTCTGCTGTTGCTGTTGTTCTTGCTTTTGCTTGGCTTGTAGCAGGTTCCTCATTGCCTGGATTTTGGCACGCAGCGCGGCTTCCTCGGACGCCATCGACTCTGCTCTTCTCGCTCGTCCTCAACGTCCTAACCACGTTTGCGCGTTTCGTTCTCGCGAGAGTGAGAGATTTAGAACCAGGTACCGTATCAGACAACTCAGTTTGGGTGTCAGAAACCTGTGATCAACTGTAATGAACCGATAAACTGGTCACTTGGTTTCACTGAGAGCCTGTCGATCGTCAAAATATCGACGGAAGTATAGTGAAACCAACTAAGACGTCTAATTTTGATCACTAAGCTTCAAACACAATACTTCATATATAGCCTCAATACTATGTAAAATTCGTATCATGCTCCTGATGCGTTGTCAGCATTTTGCTTGCTTGCCCAGTTCAACCTCTCGAAAGAAAAAGAGCTGCCAGCAAAGCAATTTCAATCAACAAGAAGAGCAAAATGGACCGCACGAGCGACTTCG
>JAASGO010000736.1:0-15925 GCA_023334245.1 Globisporangium cederbergense | reverse complement strand
GTTCAGCATGAGCTGCTTCTGAAAGTCCGGAGTACAGTCGACCCAGAACGGGATCCCCATGATGAGCTCCATGTACTTGCACAACACGACCTCGAGCTCGAGTGTGTGCGAGAGGTTCTTGGAGAAGCGCTCGATCTCGCCATCGAGTGACTCGTACTCGCGCCAGAGGTGGTCGTAGTACTGGTGGATGCGCTCACGCAGTGGTATCGGTAGTTCCATCTTGGTCATGACCGCAAACACTGCTTCCATCTTGCGCTGGTAGTTGGTCGAGTTCGCATTGAAATTGGACACGAGCACAGCCACGTTGCCAAACACGATGGCCAGTATGATAGATCCGAGGAGTACGGCAAAGGACGCGAAGATGCTCTGGTTTGTCGTGCTTGTCTGAATGCCTTGACCTTGCAGCAGCTGGAGCGCGTCGTAGAAGCTCGCAGTGTACGCATCTGCTAGTGACTGTGACAAGTCTTGTCTTCCGCCCAGCAGATTCCAGGTACATGCCATGTAGTGCGTGATGAGTAGGATGAAGAGGATGATCCAGGCGATGCGGAACAGGTGCGAGTACCTCGAGTACACAAGCCACGTCCAGATGCGACTGTTTCCCCCTGATCTATTGAGCCTAGTGAACCAGAGATGGTGGGCGATCAGGATCTCGTGCACCAAGCGCACGATGCACATGATGAACGAGATGACGGCGAAGGCGTGAAGAGTTGTTGACGTGGCGCCAATAATAAACGCCGGACGAAAGCGCATCTCGCTGGGCATCGACGAGAGGAGGTCGAGCAGAAACCAGCTGCGCAGGTAGCGCTTCGCGATCTCAAGTCGCACCATCACGAGCTCGCTGCGGTCGTTCTGGAACGACGTGTTGAACTTTAGCAGCACGTTGACGAGCAGTAGAATCTCGCGGAGCTGGTTAATGCGCCGAAGCCACGGGGTCGAGATCTGTGGGAACGCCAGGTTAAGCGGGTGGTACACGATGTACCACGCCAACGCGAGCACAGTGACTGCGTTGCGAATGTGCGCCGTGGGGGAGAATGGGGACATTGGAGTCTGGAGTTTCTCTACTGCGCCGCATGCTCGCTGGAACAAGTGGCGTCTCCAGGTCATGAGCGTTCGGTGCAGCGAGAACCGGCCAGCGATCTTCTTTGGAACGCAGTCGGACGTCGTTGCGAGGTTGTTGTCTCTCCTCGTCATGACGACACTCTCGATCGATGAGCGCTTCATCGGCGTTTGCTCGTCTTGCGCTGTCGTGTCTGCCGCGTCAAGCTCGGGCGATCGCATTGGACTCTCAAACGCCGAGGCCGTGTGCGTCAGTCGTCGTACCTGAAAGCGCTCCATCATCTCCTCGTACCGAACCAGATTGTCTGCTGGAGCGCTGCCAGCCAGGCTTGCGATTGCCGCATCATACTCTGGCAGTGACGACGACTTTAACGCTGAAATGACAACACGCGAGAAAGAAATAGTGGCCGACTGCTTTCGGTGGTGCGCTGATATCGAGCTTTGACGATGCGAGACGAGAGGGGCAAAGCTTTTGTGGCGTATATTTAGTCCGGAGTGGTGTTGTTGCGGAGACGCTGGGATGTTATGCGGCTCCGAATTCCCCAGTCCATCACTTTGAGTCGCTGCAGGCGACCGATTGTGGCCGTTTTCCTGGATGCAGTCTGCTCTCGTGTCCGGAGCCGGCATGGCGTGGGGTGCGACTGACTCGTCGGAGTCGAAACGAGAACTGCTAGCAGGATGCATGGCTGTATTTTAGATCTCAGCTCTCGTGGGCTCTTGTCTCGCGGGATGACTCGGAAGTGACTATCCCCTGGGCATGTACGTTCTGATGAAATTGAGCTCTGAACAACTTCGCTCGGTCTCAACCCCTGTGGATGTCTCTCGTCGCACACTCGCTCCGGTATCTATATCCAGACAACCGTGGAACTTCAGTCGTCATATGTGGTGTGAGTGTATGGTGATAGATATCAGTTACTTTGCGATTGAAACGGATTTTCGTCAGGGCTCACAATCTCAAGATTCTCCAGCTCCAGGTATGTGCATGGCTGCGAATAGTTGCAAGATGAATGTGTTCTCATCAGATACGCTTCGGTTCGAGTGGAAGACGGACATTCGAGCGGTGAAAAGTAAGCTGGAAGTGTGTGTGCCGTGCTAATACAAGAAGGCGATTCTGACGACCAGGTCACGCTCCCATGGCTGTGAACGAGAAAAGCTAGGAGCGCAAGTGAACAAGCACATAGTTATCTCTACAGATCTTAAAACCCAACCATACTTTCCAAGCAAGCAACGCTTCCGGAAAGAAGAGCATCCTCCGGTTATTCTGTCCTTCTGATACTCACTCTTGTTCCTTCGATCAGCGAGTGAATGTGGACATTAACACAATCGTTTTCTAGTTCTTGGCCTCAGCCACCGGAGTGGAAGGGCAGCAAATAGCCCTATTCTCAATGGAGGCGAAGAGAAAGATGCAGTGCACGGCGGTAAACTGCGCAGTGAGCGTCTGAGCGACCTAGTCTCGTGCCACAAGATAACGAATGGTACCTATGAGATGCTGCTGAATTCTACGTTTGTGTTCCAATTATTTATAACTGAGATGAGAGATAACTGACAATTGTGTTAACTGCATCCTATACAGCGCCGATCCAGTTTGGCTTTTGCTTTGAACCGGAGCGCACATCAGAAGCAAGCACTCTTCGGATCCTCTATCGTTGCTCTCCACGAGAGCTGGTCCGACGACTGACACACAAGTTGAATGTGGCTAACACAGATTAGTGAGTGGCTTTGTAGTTATTTTGCAAGGTGTTGCCGCATTGATTCGCAGCGTGCTGCGAGCACCTCATGCGTTCCATCACTGTACAGGATCTCGTCCGTGCACGGCTCGTGCGACGGCTCGAGCTTAACTGGGATCAGCGCGGCGCGGCCAAAGACGACGTCGTTGTTACTGGCAGCAACGACGTGCTTTCAGGGATGGCCTCTGGCGCTGGGTGGCCGGTGGTCGGTGCGCAGGTGCGGTTGCTGCCTGTCGCTATGGTGGGCGCAAATCCATGGTTTAACCCACCTCCCTTGTGCACAAGTAACCCGTTGAGAGTTGGTTGGGATCTGACGAGAGCCTTGGGCGCTCTTGTTCATACTTCAAGCCCAGAGGTCATAAGTCCAGCTGTTATGCTTGGTAAAGATTGATGAATAGAAAACATGCGCACACTTGTTCCCACTAAGTTTGGAATTGCGGATGTGGAAAGCCTCTAGAGGCACAAAACCACACCCAGCGAAGGTTAGCTTCCTGCCTACTCGCCTTCCTACTTGAACACACTTTCCTAGATTTCTCTAGGACTACTCCTAGGACTAATCCGTTACCTTAAAACCCAATAATATTTCCAAATAAGTAACACTTCTGGAAATAAGAGTATCCACCCGTTTCACCCTTTGCGAATGCTCCCAACTAGTGAGCATGTTGCGAGTGAGAACACTTGAGCTGAAGCCCGCAAGCACGCTATAAGAGCGCCCAGAGGAGTACAAGCAGATGGCCGACGATGCCTCTGCTGTCATCACTGACGTGGCACGAGACTGCCCGGTCTCCGAGAGGATAGTTCCTTTTAAAGTTGAGGAGCTGAGCAAGTATGAAAGCAGCGGTGCGAGGCGCCACTCGGACGAGGCAGTCGCGAGGCTGCAGTCCATGGAGACGATAGCCAAAGAGCTCGTCGTGAAGGAGACAAGTCACCAGCACCAGCAATTGAGTCAGTTGAACAACCTCCACCATCTCGCAGTGCTCAAGAAGCACCTCCTCCTGCACAAGCTGCGCAATCGCGGCTCCACGGGCTCCATCGTCCAGCTCGTGGCAAGCACAACCGCGTCAGCCGCTGTGACTGCCGCCGGTCAGGAAGACCAGCGCTACGAGAAGATGATGGAGCGCTTCCAGATCCGACGGCTGCAGCCCACTGCACCTGGTGGCGGGGGTGAGGATGTCTCACAAGTGGTCTTTCGACGCGGATCGGGCTCTGCGATCTACCAGCCGCGCCAATCTGGGGAGACCATGACCCAGGATGCGCACTTCGAGTCGAGAGGATCGCTTCTTGACTTCTCAGCGCGGTCGCTATCGCCTTCACCTTCCAAATATGGGCGAACGAGAGGCTCACTGCTGGACACCCGCGCGACGGTGATCGACATGAGCAGTGCCACAAAAGGCGGCCTGCAGATAGACGCAGCCATGGTCAAAGAGGAGGTCTTCGCGATGAGCAAGCTCGAGAAGCTCTACCAAGAAGGTAATTCGCTGCGCTGGGTCTTCATCACGTGGAAGCGCAAGACCGTGCGCAAGTGGCGTCGGCTGCTGCATTGCCTGAAAGCACCCATGTCTCCGTTCTCCGTGGTATTTCGCCTGCGCATGGCTGTATTGGGTGCTGCGCTCTTCGCGTACATCATTTCGTTCCCAGTGGACCTCGCGTTCCCAGAGAGCGAACAGGCGTGGACGCGAGGTATCGACTGCCTCGTCGAGCTCGTCTTCCTCGCAGACTTCCTGCTCATGTTCAACACGTCGTTTCTCAACAGCCGCAACGAGCTGGTGACCTCGCGTCGGGAGATCGCGAGCCACTACCTCAAAGGCTGGGCGATCCCGGACTTGCTCTCGTCGATCCCAGTGCATTTCATGCAGAAGCTCATCACGGGGCAGCAGCCCGAATGGTTGGGCGGAAGCATCGTGGTCTTTGATTTGACGCTGCGCTTAGGGAGGTCCGTACATTTGCTCAGCGTGCTGCGGTTCCTCTGGGATGCGCGGCCGAACCGCGCGGGCAAGAGCTTCTGGGACTGGCTGCTCTACTCGCGGTATTCGCACCTGCTACGCATTGGCGCCATCGTGGGCTTCATCGTGCTTATCGCGCACTACATGGCGTGCATCTGGAAGACGCTTGCACCCAGTAGCCTGGACATCGAGCACGAGGCCGCGTACGAGATCTACGCCGCGAGCTTCTACGACGCGCTCCAGCTGCTGCAGGGCCAGGGCGTGACCACGACGACACTCGCTCAGAACGCGTTTGCGTCGTTCGCGGTACTCGTGGGCTCGATCGTACTTGCGATCATCTTCGGTCACGTGGCTGTGCTCGTGTCCAATTTCAATGCGAACTCGACCAACTACCAGCGCAAGATGGAAGCAGTGTTTGCGGTCATGACCAAGATGGAACTACCAATACCACTGCGTGAGCGCATCCACCAGTACTACGACCACCTCTGGCGCGAGTACGAGTCACTCGATGGCGAGATCGGTCGATTCTCAAAGGATCTCTCGCACACGCTTGAGCTCGAGGTCGTGTTGTGCAAGTACATGGAGCTCATCATGGGGATCCCGTTCTGGGTCGACTGTACTCCGGACTTTCAGAAGCAGCTCATGCTGAACCTGCACGTGCGCGTGTACATGCCCGACGACTACGTCTTCCGTCGAGGCGAAGTGGGCGACGAGCTCTATATGATCAACCACGGGAGCTGCGAGCTCGCGGTGGGGCCCGACAGTCTCGAACGGGCGACAACGCCCATCGGCAAGGAGAAAGCTAGCGGGTTCTCGGACTTCGCCGACTTCATGGGCACACCACTGCATCCCTCGTCCATCAACGCTGATGACAAGGATGAAGACGCTGAGTCGGATAGCGACAGCGGTGAGGACGATGAGAAGCACCGCAAGAATCGCGCCAAGCGGTCGATCTACCGTACGGAGAATTTTGATGATAGCAATGATGATGAGAGCCCGCTACACAGCGCGCGAGCCTCCAAGTTCAACAAGAAGCTCTCGCGTGGCCAGGCGTTCGGAGAATTGGCCCTGCTCACCAACTATCAGCGCACGGCAGACGTCCGTGCGATCACGTACGTCGAGATGTGCGTGCTCAATCGCGCTGACTTTCACCGGATTCTCGCGCGGTACCCAGCCGACCGCAAGCAAGTGACACTGCACATCCTCACCAACTGCATGGAGAAGAACGAGAACAACCAGGTGTACTGTCCACTCAAGGAGACCGTGCGCGCCGTGTTCAACGACGACGACAACGGCCAGCGCCGAGGCAAGAGCGTGGCGATCTCGGCCAAGTTCGCCGCCGGGATGATCGCACGCATCATCAACCCGGACATGGAGGACGACTCGATCAAGTTTGGTATCGGCACCAAGCTCAAGCAGCAGCTGATCGAGTACCGCGACGGCTGGGCCAACAAGACAAAAGAGAATCAACTCCGAGGTAGCAATTCTTCCTTGCCGCTGGGTGTAGAGTACCGTCCTAATCCCGCCATCAACGACCCGATCGCTCTCCGGACGAGTCGCAGCAGCACTGCTGCAGTGAGTGGCACCAACAGTGGTACGCAAGTCGTCTCATCGGCTCTTCTCGCACGCATCGAGTCGATTGAAAGCACACAGGCGCAGGTGCTGCGCTGCTTGGACGAGATGCGCGGCGCGATCTTCGAAATGAAGCGTGAGCGTCTCGCGAACCTCGATGCCCAGGCTCGACACTGCTGACCACATCATCGTGATAGCGGGGCCTGTGATGTATGGCATTTGAAGCGAGAGAGAGAGAGAGAAAGAACCTGAAGATCACTGATGAATTGGATAAGAACATACTCTCAAGAACCTAGCATTCCATTATATTTAGCTCTGAGCATCCGAGACTTAGGAATCGCCAAGCATAGCGACGATTGATGAGCGGCATGTGATCTCCATTCAAGTCACCATGAGCGCACCTCGCAGAGGAGCGACCGCTTCATTCACACCAAGCCCAGCACTCTTGCAGCCTGCGCCGCCAGGGTCCAGACTAAGGGTACCGCGTGACGACGACAACTCCGAGCTTCGACCAAGAACCTGTCCGATTCTTACCTCGCAGTTCCACTGGAACCTGAATGCCCACGCTATCAAGTCGCTTTCTGAGGAGGAACTGTTGCAGGTCTATCGGCTCTTCCGGTTCTACGACTCATCGACCGTGGGGGACTCGCTGCCGTCCATCAACTGCCGCCGCTTTCTGCAGTTACTTGGAGATGGTGGGCTCCTCACCTCAAACCCGCGGGCTTCACCTGTCTATCAAAGCTCCGATAGCCTGGCTGAAGAGTCTGGCGATGTACGTCTCGAGGTCGCGGCCGTCGAGAAGATCTTTGCGGAAGCCGTCATGGGCAAGCTGCGCACGTACTTTGACGCCGATGGACTACCCGTGCTCACTTTCCACCTATTCTGCGGCGCGCTCATGAACTGCGCGATGGCGATCTTCCCAAAGCACAACCTACAGCACGAGGTCGCGATGATGAAGCTGCTGGAGAAGCTGCTCACGTCGGTAGAACACTACGCGGATGAGCGGCAGCGCGAGCCGCGACGGCACAAGTCACTGCTGCAGCACTTTCCAAAAGAGGGACAGAGTGCGCTGTGGTTACCTGATGAAGCCCACGGCGCTGTGGCATTTCTGCCTTTGAGCTCTAAAGACGGCAGTACTGAAGTGAAGAAGCATGACCCAGACTTCCGAACCATGAAGCCCTTCCAACAGGTGCTGGCGTCTTTTGCAGTCGACGTGGTGATCGACTCCCGAGCGAGAGAGAGAGCTGTTCAGCAGTACACGATCCCAGCCGACCTCACGGCGCGTTTTACCCCGGACAACCTCGCTCTGGTGGTCGAGCGATTCAAACTCTTCGACGTGTTCGATCGAGGCACACTGCCTCGCCAGGAGATCCTCCCATTATTGACTGGACTGGTCAAAAAGCTCGAGATCACAGACATGTACGAAGTGCTCACGCTGCTACTCACTGGCGATCACGTCCCTCGCTACGGAAAATTTTCTTCTATTCCACAAGAGCCCAGTCATTCAAGCCCAACAGGCGAAATCTCGTTGACCGAAGTCCTCAGAGCGATCTATACGTGTCGGCGATCAAGAACGGCGTCCATATATGGCAGTTCCCACACCGCGGCATCAAGGAAACGCGTGGGCAATCACGCACACAAGACGGCACTATCGGATGAGCTTGGTGGTGAGAGCGATGCCCGGATAGCAGCCGCTGCGTCTAAATGCGGCGAGAACGAAGACGATGACGTCGGCAACCTGGAAGGCGGAGCCGGAATGGGTGGAAAGCGAGCGAACAAGAAGTCGCTGCGGAAGAGCAAAGCGAGCGGATCGTTCGCACAGTCGCTGGCTTCGTCAAAACAAATCAACGCCTCAAAGAACACGTCTGACAAGAAGTCATCATCGGGTGCAAAGAAACTCTCGATCGAGTCTCGGCAGAAACAGTCGACTCTTCTCAACAAGGACCAAGACCTCGACGGAGGTGCGCGAGTCTCGACGATCACCCAAAGAGTATCAAGGAGAAAGAGCAAGATGGCGTTACTTCCGGACGGCGCGAGCGCAAATACTGACGCAGAGTCCACAGACAGCGGCGAGTACAACTTGGGGGAAACCGAGGTGAGCAGCCATGACACCGAAGGTCTCAGAAATCAGCGAGTCAGCCCAATAGACCAACGGGAGACCTCCAAGAATCAGGTATCGACTGCTTCAGCATCACACTCGACAGCATTTTCAGAGAAACCTATGATCATGGTGACCCCTCCGAGTCTATTTGAACCGATAGCTGTATCTCCAGCCACTGGTACTAACGTCAAGAGCAACTCAAAAGCACAAGCACATACCCAAGTGATCCGAGTGTTCATGCTACTCGGTGGTGACCATGACGGCGCAATTTGTTCTTCGGTCAAGCTGACACTCCCACAGCGTCACATCGAAGAGATGAAGGGCATTTTCAATCGCAATGGACCTCACGAAGTCATCGAGCAGTCTTCGGTGCTCCCAGTGCAACCCAACTCCGAAAGCGCGTTACTGATGCTGAAGAAGCGAGTTCAGCAGCGGCTGAGCGAAGGATTCGTGTTGCATCCACACGACCAGCTCGCTCGTGTGGACAGCATGCTCAACCAGATTCGCCAGAGCAACCCACACTATCAGAGTCCGCTAAGCGTTCACTATCACCACTCGACTGGCAACTTGGATGCATTACCTTCACCTTCAGCTTTCGACGCTACTTTGGACAGGAAAGCGCTGGGTACGAGTGGCTGGGGCTCCTTGGATCGCGCTGCGACGTGCGTTCGCCAGACATCATCGTCTGACCTCCTCGTCGAGCTAAGTGATTCGCTCACGCACCAGATCCTGAGAAGCAAGAAGCGCGTGGTGTTAAGTAGAGGCGAGAGTACAAGATCGCAAAATGACTCTTCACGAACCAGCCAAAACGGCGGTCGACCAGTATCTACGGAGGCATCAAGCGATGATATGGGCTGGATTCGCTCGGTGAACGATGCGAATCGCAGTCGAGAGCGACTTCTTCAATCGTCTGCCTCCACACCGTTGCTCAGTGGCGGACTATCCAAGCACCAGGTGCATCAGCAGCGCCCATCACAGCAGCAGAAGCCCCATCACAGAGGCCAGCTTCAACCGATTTTCTAGGTAGTACGGCGTTAATAACATGAGTGGTACTTCACAGAATAGTCGGGTATCTCAGAATCTCATGGGTACGAGTGGAACAGGAGGACTTGAGAGTGTGAGTATTCTCGAGTACGTTTGACTGATTCTGTTGTTCGTATTGTCGCCTTCCTGATGTTCACTTCGACTGCTATCGACCTTAGTGCCCACCACCGTTTATTGTGGTTCCGAGAAACTGCGCAAGACACACCCATCCACAGCGCTCACTCCGGTATTCCTGGACGTCCAGAGTCGAACACGGACTCCAAATCTGAGAATCAGCACGATCACTTTGGCTTCGGAGCTTGAGGTGAGCACTCTTCCATCCTCATCTGGCAGTGGATCCGTTTCACATTGCACCATAAAAATGGCGAAGCCTGTCTGGCTCAGATGAAATGAGCCATCGATAGACAAAATGCGGTCAGGATAACTCAACGGGACTGCGTGGACACCAAAACGTAGCAGATTGCTCCTCATTCCCAATTCATTCCGTAGGAGCGCACAACAACAGTGGGAGCTAGTCGGCCCCAAGACCTAGTAACGAGAAATGAATTTTGCCAGCAGCTCTACGTTCGATACCGACACTGTCGTCGATCTCCCACTCTCCACACCAGCACCGAAGGCAGGACCGGACGAAGCCGATCGAGTCTGGCGTTAAACTACGCATCAAGCAGCTCCTGGTCGAGAAGAGAGAGCGCGAGCTGAGAGCCTTGACCCCCATTGGCAGCAGCAGTGACGAACTTGACGACGCCACAGCCGAGTCAGCTCCACTTCAAGCATCACTCGCGCTTCCGTCTTCGCTCCCAATGGCAGCACACAGTAAAATTCAGCAGCCAGATTCTAGGACATCAACGCGTCTACTAGTGGTCGAAGATCAGCTCAAGTAAGTCGTCGAATCGAAGCAGACGCTCACCAACATGATGGTCGAGATGTGCTTCGCGATCAACCAGCTGAGCTTCCGAGCCGCGCGCCGTCGTCCGAGTACAGAGAAGCGGTATCTATCAGCGGCCATACTTCAGTTTCAGAGCTCTGGTGGCGGCGTTAGCAATAGCTCTTCAGCCACGTTACACTCACTGCATCCAGGCTCGGATCGTGTTCCAGTCGATGGAGGTGGAAATGGTAGCCGGCGCAACTCCGTGAGCCGTACTAGTCGACACAAGACGTCTTCCCGTGTGAGCGTCGGCGCTGACGCTGATCCCAATGGGGAGTCTACGGACTACAACGACGACCGTCAGCACGTCTCCAGTCGTTAAACGTGATGAACTCAGACAGCGCATCGCGGTCGTCCATGCCGCGTCGCGTGAGTCAGACGACCCTCGCGCCACTGCTCAAGCGCATGAGTTCCCTCGTGGGGCTCTTTGTCGGAGACGACGCGTCATCGTCGGCTGCTGTTATCTCATCCACGCAGTACGCCGACCAGCTCTTCAAACCCCGTGCGACGAAAGCAGCAGCGCCGGTTGAGTCGTCCTCGTCGTCGTCCTCGTCGTCCTCGTCGTCGGCACACAGAGATTCGCATGTGAGCAGCAGCAGCAACAGGAAAGGAAAGGAATTGGCGTGGACGCATAGCTCTTTCGTCCAGCTCTTTGCTCCAGCACAGTTTGTCATAGAAAATCAGTTTGGAAGACTCACCTCTCTTTTCAGCAATATGTAGTGATTATTCATACAAACTAGTATTTAAATATAAAAAGGTTGGTAAAGAACCCTTTAAGAAGGGATAGTGAGCCTAAATTTCACCATTCTCAAAAACTTCGAGCGCTTTCTTTCTCCAACGCTTTCAAAGACACAACAAAAGCAACACGAGCATTGAAAATGGCGGCAACCGCGTCGTCGTCGGCTGCGCGCCGCACAGCCTCTGCGTCGCCGCCGCCACCGACGTTCTCCTGGGAGGAGGCGTTCGAGCGCGACACTCGCTTGCCGCAGATGAGCCAGTACATGGAGCAGATCCTTCGCGCGAACTTCCCCGCCGTGGCGCAAAAGCTGCGCAAGGAGGAGCCACCCGCGCGCCGGTACGCGCCGTCAGCGCCTTCTCAGCAGCCGCAGCAGCAAGCGAGTAGACCGACAGCACCAGTGGCGAATGGAAGACCACATACGTCCGTAGAGCGAGCTACTCCTGTGCCTCCGCACCCGTCGGCGTTCCAGCTGCACGGCTACACGAGCGAGTCGTCGAGCGAGGTGGACATGCGTGAAGTCGACCCCATGGACGAGCTCAGCGACTTTGAGACGCAGCCACCACCGCCTCCTCCAGCCAACGACAGGAGCCGAAGGGCAGTGCACGAGTCCCGAGCTGCGGATGGCGACGACGAGATGAACGGTGGTGGCGCGAACGATTTCGAGATGGAGAGCGACAGCGCAGACGTGAGTGATGTATTGTTTGTGCATCGGCGAACGTGTATTAGCTGGTATTAAAGATTCGAGTGTATGGCTGAGTGCGTGTCATGCAGGATGACGAAAACGAAGACGAGACCGCGTGCGTTGTCTGCGACAGCTCGGCGAACGGGCGGCAGATCCTACTTTGCGATAAGTGCAACAGCGGTACGTAGCATAACTCTGGGTGTATTAGCACTGCCAGTAGCGGAACTATCTGGCTGACACACTGGTTGGTGGCTGGAATGTGTTGTATAGAATACCACCTCTACTGCCTCACGCCTCCGCTCACGCAAGTGCCACAGGGCGAGTGGTTTTGCCCACAGTGCGCTCCTCCACAGCCACAGCAGCAACAGCAATCAGAGCCAGCGCCAGCGCTGAATGTACCGACGTCAGTGCACACTACACAGGTTTTACCGGATCGAGAGCGTGCTCAGAGCGCTGCACCACCGCCTTCGACTGTCTTCTCGCAGGCGCCAGGAGCAGCAGTAGCAGCGAGCGTGACGGGCACCAGCCAGCTGCAGCACAGAGTGGCGGCGAACGGATCCGCTGCTACATCCACTACGACTCCAGCTCTGTCTCACGAGCAAAACAACTCACGAGGACAGCAGTTCACACAGTCAGCGGGACAGAGCAACGGACCATCTTCCGTCGCTCCGCCTCTTCAGCAGCTGCATCCTGTGCCACCGCCGCTCCGCGTACGTTTACTAGTTTTCACACGCCTGTGTGTGGCTATGATATCTAACTCTTCTCTATGCATCTGCAGGTGGCGCACACGTTCGAGAGCGATGCGGAGAAGAGCAACCAGCTGCTGATTCACGCGTGCCAATGCGACGAGCTCAAGTGCGTGAGCCCAGTCTTCCACGAGTTCTGTCCGCACATGAAGCGCTTCCTGCGCAGCGCGTGCTGGGCGTCCCACAGCGAGAAGTGGCGCGGGTACCGGATCGCGCGAGTCACGGCCGAGTTGTTTGCGTACCACGCGATGCACTGCCACGAGCCGCAGTGCAGCGTGCCCATGTGCGACCAGCTTCGCGCCGAAGAGTTCGTGTAAAGCTATTCTGCGTGTGTGTGCAGGGGGTACGAGCCAAATTGATCTCACTTCTCAAGTGCTGCTCGTTTTTCAGCTTTGGTTTTTGCTGTCGCATTTCCGCTTTAGAGGTCGGTTCCGTAGTTCGTTGTGCTTGTGTGTTTATCTCGTTACTGATTGATATGTACGTCAGGGTCGATAGCAAGTGCAGACCGTGAAGAAACGACAGCCTGACTTTCCGCAAACCAAGGTGCCATTGATGTGGACGCTTTCGCCACCAGCGGCTACTATTTTACAAGTCCCAGTGGTGAACCGAGTCGCGCAAATACCTTCGTTGGCATCGAGACGCATGTGTGTATTGCGCTGGTGAAGGTGAGCACGGAAGAAGACGCGACTGATGCTCGACGACAGCCGGCAACAGCGAAATCGGAGTGAAGTGAAAGTGAATGACTCTGAGTCTCGCCACTATGAAGCGGCTCAAACACTCTCGCAAACCTTCACGATTACGGGCACGCTTCTTGGTCAGATGCTTCAGTCCAGACTTCGCTGCCCACTTTTCTTTCCTCTTGAGACGAAGGCGTGTGGCATTCAAGTGACAAAGGGCGAGCGCACTAGCAAGGTGAGAACGAGTGGCTGTGGGCCTCATCGCGTGAAATGTTGTGGTTAGCTGGAGGTCTGATCGCTGACTCAGCTTCTAGTTTGCGCATTTTGGCCAGGCGTCGGGGCTCAATCTTCTCTCCTTGGCTTCGACGAGCAACTCTGGTCAGTCGTGAGCTCCGAACGCAGAGCACCAACTGAGTGTGAGCCTGGGATTTGAAACGCGCTCTCTGCTGGTGTGCTTTCTTCAGAGAGAACGGAGTGTGTGGGTTGATGATGAGTCTCAGCATCAATGGCGGACCACTTGATGGAGAAAGAGCAGCAGCACAGTGATGACCGAAGCGGTTGCACCTGAAACGTTGCTGTTTGCGCCATCGATCGCTCTTTGGCTGGCTGTCTCGCTCGTCTCGGCCCTGACTGTGTCACAGAGCTACAGAGCAACAAAGTGTATGCTCTGACGAGAGCCTGTGTGTGTGCTGTATCAGTGCACCTGTCTTCGCCTCGTTGCTCAAGTCGTTCCAGTTCCGTTCTGACGCTTTCTGAAGCGCCTCGCGCTGCTCCGAGCCGTAATCCATGACTCAAGGCACGCAGGTGCGAGGATTGGGCTTTCCAAGAGGCCAATCAGTCGCGAGCTCGCTGTCCGGTCATCTCGGGCGTGTGGTAAGGTCAAAACCGTGGTACGTGCGTGTCATGCTACTGTACTAATCTCGGTGACTCTCGAGGCGCTTCGCTCTGACCAAGAGACGTTGTTGCTCAAGTTCGAGGAGCTCTTCGCGCTTTCTTGTGGTTTAACGTGGCTTTTGACTCGAATCGGTTGAGCCCGATTACTGGCCGACCGCAGCGAAGCGAGCAAGCAAAGCACCGCGCAGCTTGAAGGAAACGGGGGATTAAAATGCCCAGCTATGCAACACCGAGTTGGCCATTGGTGGATGATCTTGGTTGTCAGACAACTTCGTTGTGAGAGTGTGGCAACCTGTCCCACGTGGCGTTAGCATAGCCGACAATGCCCAAAGCTTGAGCGCCAGCGACTGTGAGAGACAGATTTGTACAGCACCGCACGAGACTACTGCTTGCTAAAGAGACTGGTCACAGCCGAGAAAGAGTCAAGGACATGTGATCATCAAAGAGCACGCGAGACGGGCCGACAAAGAGCCAAGGCCAAAACGCAGGCTCTGAGCATTAAAAGTGGCGAGCGAAGCGGCGAGCGCGAGCCGTCAGCTTTCAAGTGATACATTGCTATTGCGATCGAAATGTTCGCTCGAAAGCTTAGCAAGGCAAGAAGAGATCGAGTGAGTGTGGGCTTGCATGTTTGAAACCTTGCTCAGGTTTGTCGAGTTGCTTTTCTCCACGGAAAACGGGTATTTAATATACGAGGGCATGTATACCTGCATATTGTACGTTAGCCTCTCTTTTTCGACAAAGAGACTGTTCTCAGTAAATCGCGTGCGACGCAAGTGAGGTGAGGTGCGATGAGGTGATCCCTCCCCTTCCTCCAACACGCAACAACCTGCGCGTGAATGCGCGATTGGGCGCCACTCCATCTACGTGTACTTGCGTCAGTATCAGCGTCCACAGCGATTGTCTTGCAATGTTGGTTCAAGCTTATATCAAAGCCTCTTTAATCCACTCCCTATTTTTCCTAGCACACAGAATGACAGCTCAAAAAATGCTTCCGACACCACGATCGCTTTGTGTGGAATGGGAAACAGCTCCATGAAGGAAGAGGGAACTTTGACTCACATGCCGCGCTTCGCCAGCCAGCTGTCGCCGTTGCGCCTTGTCATCTCAAA
This sequence comes from Globisporangium cederbergense, assembly GCA_023334245.1. Taxonomy (NCBI): domain Eukaryota; phylum Oomycota; class Peronosporomycetes; order Pythiales; family Pythiaceae; genus Globisporangium; species Globisporangium cederbergense. Next base: position 710 of record JAASGO010000736.1, on the reverse strand, counting down.
CTCCCCCTTAATCTTTCATTAGACCTCCGAGGACCTCTGTCCATTGACACGTGGTCCCCGCCTTTAGCCAATCACAGCCGCGCATTTCGACAGCTCAGTTTTTTGTTTTTGTGCACGTCAAAGGCGCACAACGATGCAGCCAAACGGTGGAACTGCTCACTCACTCGCTAAAGTGGTCAGCGCGCCAGGCGATGAGGAGCTTCAGGAGTTGGTTGCTGCGGCTGAGCGAAGTGTGCTGGTGATGGACCGAGCGATACTGTAGCGCGAGTGGCTGCACAAACCAAACAAAGCGCGACAGACGGCGCTTCAGCAGCCTGGTGGTGGAGCCCGCAGGAGAGGCGCTCGTTGCGTTCTCTCAGGTTCCGTTCCGTGCGCGCACGCGGTACAAACAACAGCTTTGGTTTCCGAGTCGGTCATTCCTGCTTTTGCCGACTAGCAGCAACACCTCCTTCCTTCCTCTTAAACCAAGCTCCCTCCCTAGTCAGCCATGGTCACGCACCGCCGCAGCCAGCGTAGCCACGAGGCCGACATCGCCGAGCCGCAAGAGAAGACGCTGCTGCGCTTCGCACCGCCCAAGAAATCGCTCTACGACCGCCTCGTGTACATCGTGCCGTCCGTTCACTGGCTGCGTAACTACAACTGGACGCGCGACCTGCCGTACGACATCATCTCGGGCATCACGGTTACCATGATGCTCATTCCGCAAGAGG
>JAASGO010000735.1:0-15930 GCA_023334245.1 Globisporangium cederbergense | reverse complement strand
GCTCTATCCACAGTCGACCAAGACGAAAAGACCCAGATTTTACCACTGCCAGTGATGGGTCTACTCGGGCTCGTTGGCGCAGTCGCCTTCAACATCATCTACACGCACCTGCGCAACATCGAGGTGGCGTTCTTACTCGCGACTACCAGTGGCGTCATCTTCGCGCTCCTCGGCGACATGTTTGTGATCTGGAAGCCGACACGGAAAGTCGGGATGATATTGCAAGAGCGCATCCTGTACTTCAAGTATAATTTCAGCGACCACACTCTGCGGTCCTGCGCTGAGGTGTCGTCGTATACGTGCGCCTGGTACGGATCCTACGTGTGGTTCTGGCCCGGCGACCTGCTCGTCGCGATTCAGTTCGGAACCTTCACGGGGATTACGGTATGCGTGTGCGGAGAACTGGCGATGGAGTACATTGCCGAGGTAGAGAATCGCTTGATCCAAGGACTATCGTCAAGATTGGCGCTAGAGTGAGTACAACCTTGTCTAGTGTGTGGTTTTACTGCTGTGCTGGCACTGACTAACACTTACATTTCGTGTCTTGTATTGTGCAGTACTCAAACAGATTGCGCCTTCCTGAGCTTGCCGTATGAGGTCCAGTTCGAGATTGCGCACTTCCTCGCCCCCGAAGATCTCCTCGTCGCGCGATCTACTTGCCACAAAGTCAACAGCATGATCAAAGCAGAATCCGCACGATTCTGGTTGCACGCGAGCCTGAGGCGCAAATTGCGAGACCGTAACTTACACCAAGAACGCTCTCGCGCTCATAACACTCACTATCGAATGGGAGGCCAAGCCCGATCGTTGATTTATGAGGCCATCACGCTCGTGTTGCCGAAGATCGTCGCAGCAAGGTAAGAGAAGATTGCAATGAGGTATGATCATTCTGGATTTGACACGAAGAGCTAACTCACTGATCGTTTGTGCCTTCTTTTTTCATTTCAACAGAGACCCAGCTCGAGTGCTATCGTCTGGAACAGGGATCAGTCGTGCCATCAAGTGGGTCTACATGAACGCAAACTGGATCCGACTGCAAAACTTACCTCCGCTTGGGGAGGAGACACCAGCCAACAGCCGCCTTTCGTAAGTTGATATTGCTCTTCCTTGGATAAATGCAATGCTAACTGTCTGTGGCTAATTTTCACAGGTTCCAGCCCGGCGACACAGCCTTCGAGGTGTTCCGGCACATGCCTGACAAGGTGAGCACGACTGGTTTCTTTTGTCCCCATGAACTCGTAGCGCAAGAAGTGTTCTAACCTGATTTCTACTGAATACGCAGACTCATATCGGGATCTTTGTGAAGCGCAACGAGTACGCATCGATCGAGCGAATCGACGTGCCAGTGGCGATCTACGAGAAAATCCAGACAGATCCGTTCAGCTTTGTGGCCGCCGAGACAGTGTCGACCGTTGAAGTCTTTTCCCACTGGCACTTGGCGATTGTCGCGTTCGCGACGATGACGATCATCTTCATCGGGCAGTTCTCGAGTGATGTCCTCCGCGCACACGTGTTGCCGTCCTCGTTTACGTGGCCGGGGTGAGAGTTTTATGTTCAAGCAAGCCATTAGGAGATCTCCGCTCGAGTCGTATTGTAAATTGTATGTATAGATAGCACCCTTTATAAGAGCATTTGCGTATGAGAGCCTCGTTTTGACAACTCATAACACACGAACGAGTAAGAAGTTCTCATCAAGTCATTATTTTTCAGTACAATGATACAAGTTTGTCAGCTAAAATGAAAGAATGAGGAGAGAATGGTGAGCAGCTAGCTCAACTCACCTCTGCGCTGTGATGATAAACTATGAGACCCCTCATGTCCATCCATACCTCAGAGCATGAACGAGAACGCGTGGATCCAGGGCTTGAGCTGCTCGAGTTGGTCCAGTGTCAACGAGAACTCGCGAATGAGCAGCGAGAAGCCGTTGAACACATGATCCATCACGTCAAAGAGCGTGAGCGTTGCGGCTGACGCGTTGTTCGCGAGCATGGGCTGCGGATTGCACGCGATGGCGATGAGCCCCATGAGCAGCAGAACGGCAAGCACGAAGCCCGGCGGGTCGGTCACCGACGCAACGCACACGTACACGAACGACGACACTGCTCGGAACGAGTACTGCGTTCTCGCGTTATGTCCGTTGCCAGCACCTCGGTTCATCTGCGGCATCACCACCACTCGCGCTGCCCACTGCTTCTTCTCAAGCGTCGCGGCGCATTCGGTCTCGAGCGGGTACATGTTCGCAATCACGTCCTTCAACAGCAGGTTCACCTGCAGCTCATTCACATTGCAAATACCCGCTTCTTGACGGCACAGCGGACACAAATGCTGATTTCTTCTTCGACTTTGTGCGGCGACGTTGTCAGGTTCATTCGCAGTCTCGTTGCCATCGTCCACCTCAACTGGATCGTTCTCTGGTGCAGCGCGTAGCGTTCTCTGCTGTGCTTCAAGTACAGCAGCAGCAGCTGTTGTTGGCTGGTTGTATCTCCACGCCGCCAGGATACACCCGCGATCGAAATTGTGGCTAACAAAAGAAGCATCATCGCATGTCACACAAATGCGTAAGGCACCTGCAATTCCTTCCACCAATGGCAACGCCACCACCTCAAAGAACAGCATGTTACTCACCCGCATGGAAGCGTCACTGGGAAGCAGAGGATATCGAAGCAGATGGAGCAGAGCAGCTCGTCGCGCTTGACTCTCCGTAGCGTCGTCGCCGTCGCCCGTGTCCCGCCCTGCTCCTGCGCTTGGGCGACATCGCACGCGCACCAGCTGCAACGCAAGGTCTTTGGCATTCTTGTCGCCGTTCTCGCGCTTGAACCGGAATGACGCCGTTGAGGCGTTACCGTCGACAACGCATTCTTCACTGGTGCAGATGCAGAAGCGCGTCGCGACTCAAGAAGCGTCGACGTGGAAAGCGAGCGCACAATCGTCGGGAGCGGTCGATTGGTCGCAGCAGCGGCAGTTGAAGCTGCGCGCGCGGCTACTTCGTCCATAGCGATGGCTCGTTCGATACAGAGCAGCTGGCTGGTTTATTGACAGACTACTGCACAGCCGCGTACTGAAGACGCTGCTGCAGTTTCACGCGCGCTCACAGGTTTCGTGACCGCCACTTTGAAGCGAATCAGTCGGCGGCGACAGACTCGAAACACGCCCCTTTGCCTTCTTCTCGGCGCTTTCTTCTGTTGCGTGTGCGTGTCGATGAATGTGCGCTTTCGACGAGACAACACTGGCGAGAAGAGTTCGATGTTGAACCTGCTGGGAGCTTTCAAATGCCTTTTTATATATCATATACCTACTTACCAAGACCAGCTACAAACATTAGGTTAAAATGAGGTTATAGATATCATATTCTTATGATGAAGGAGAAGCACTTGCTATTAGGGGCAACTCAGGGAGGCCTTGTATTAAGGTAGACTACAAAACAGCGCTGAACGAAGCCATGACCTGAAACGCAGGCTCGTAATTGAAGCGGTGCCTCTATTCGGGCGGGTGCTGTGGTTTGACACCTTGAATGAGCTCAATCTGATTGGCGATGTGCAGCAGTCAGGTTAGGCACGTTCTTCTCTGGCTGAATGATGGTCACGCAGAACATGTTCCGCTCGCTTAACCTTCTCTAACACTCAGTCCAAAACGTTTCGGTCTTCGAGTATTGTGCAATTCGAAAGAAAGCGAAGGTTAACGGGCGTTCCTCCCCTGTTCTCCCAAACGAAAAGCAAACCCACCAAACAAAAAGAAAGCAGCGGAGAGAACTTCAACGCGCTCCCCATATCCAATCTTGCGCCGCAAGCAGCAGGCAAGAGGAAGAAGCCCCAAGAAGAAGGAGAAGTTCATCGCCGCGCCGCTCGCCGTCGTCAGGAAAAAGCCCACCACTAACAACAACACCCACAATGCGCGTGTTCCGAACGATCAGCATGGTTGCGCTCGCGCTCTGCGGCGTGGCCTCGCTCGCGCAAGCCAAGTCGCCGCGCGAGTACGAGTCCGACTTTGAAAACTGGATGTCGAACCACCACCTGACGATCCGTGATGCGCTCGAGTACGCACGCCGCCTGGAGAACTACATCGCGAACGACTTGTACATCCTGATGCACAACAAGGAGTACGAGTACACTGGCGTGAAGCTCGCCCACAACGAGTACTCGCACCTGTCACACGACGAGTTTAAGGCGCGCATGAACGGCTTTGAGATGCCACCTGGGTACTTGGAAGGCCGCCTTGCGAAGAGAAAATCGAACGTGCTTCGCGACGTGAAGGTGCCGGACAAAGTCGACTGGGTGAAAAAGGGTGGCGTGACCCCGGTGAAGAACCAAGGCCAGTGCGGATCGTGCTGGGCGTTTTCGACGACTGGTGCTGTTGAAGGCGCTGCGTTTGTCTCTGGTGGCAAGCTGCCGAGCCTATCGGAGCAGGAGCTTGTTGATTGCGACAACAACGGTGACATGGGCTGCAACGGAGGTTTGATGGACCATGCGTTCGCCTGGATCGAAGACAACGAAGGCATTTGCTCTGATGAAGAATACCCATACAACGCGAAGCAATCGACTTGCCGTACCTGTAAGGAGATTGTTAAGGTTACTGGTTTCAAGGACGTGAACCCGAATGACGAGCATGCACTTCAGGTCGCTGTGGCCCAGCAGCCGGTCGCGGTCGCTATTGAAGCCGATCAGCGCGCCTTCCAGTTTTACAGCTCCGGAGTGTTCAACTTGACCTGCGGCACGCAGCTCGATCACGGTGTTCTTGCTGTTGGATACGGTGAGGAAAACGGTCAGAAATACTGGAACGTGAAGAACTCCTGGGGTGGTTCTTGGGGCGAGAAGGGCTACATCCGCCTTGCACGAGGAATGAACGGCGGCGCTGGTCAGTGTGGCATTGCGATGGCTCCGAGCTACCCATCTGCAGCTTGGATCAAGACTGACGACGAAATTGAGAAGAAGGCTGTTGTCACTGAGAAGAAGGCAATTCGCTCGGAGCCGTCGGCTGATGTGCGCTCTTCCGCGACGATCACTCAGTGCGGCGACAGGGAAAAGGCACTCATCACGTTTGAGCACCTTGAAGTAACGCAGAACCCGAAGCGTGGTAAGCCGATCACGTTCTCTGGAAACGGCAACTCGAAGCAGGCATTCGACAGCGCGAACTTCAAGCTGCTGGTGAAGTTGGGCGGTCAGCAGGTGTTCGGTCACAGCGGGAAGCTTTGTGGTGAGTCTCACGTGCCACTTCCTCTTGGTCTTGGACACATTGATGTGCACGGCTTCCAGTGCCCAATGAAGAAGGGCAAGTTCTCGGACTTGACGGTCGACGTGAATTTGCCGATGATTGCGCCATCGGGCAACTACGAGATTCAGTTTTTGGGCGGCAGCGCTAGTGGCGTCGACGCGGTTTTCTGCGTGAACGTTGTACTGAAGCTGAGCAACGACGAGGATTTCAAGCACGCGAGCGTGTATGAAGTGACGGCTGAGATGTAGACGGTATCTATCCTCTGCAATTGTTTGCTGAGAGTCAAGCGAGCACGCCAGGATGTGTACTCTCTCCAAGTGCCAGAGCCGTATCGTCCGCGTCGGCTCATCACAACAACGACCAGCGCAGGCGTAGTACGGGACTGTCTGGCTTCTTCTCTCTTTCTTTTGATTCAGTTCGTGCATGTGCGCTCCACGAAATGAGCCCTTGAGGTGTTTCGATTCCGTTAACGATTTCCACGCAATGATCAACGTCAGTGCATCTTTCACCTTTTTTTCCCTGTCAGCAATGCACTGCCAATTCTACAATAGAGCAGAGTGCTTCAACATGAAACTCTGTAGTTGCATATCCAAGCTCGAAATGGTCGACACTCATTGACAATACACAGACACTTTGCCCTTCAATTTGCATTTTCGTGCCAAATGCATTTTGTCGGCTCTATTTTATCCAGCCATCTGGACCAGGAGAACTCTTTTGGAGCAACCTTCGCGCTACATGATACAGTATCCACATCTCTTCTGCACTTTTCCGTCCCGCTCTCTTTCCGCGAGCGACCTTCTAGCAACCTCCGCCAGCCGCTCCTTCCTCTTCGTCACCACTCTCAGTTTCCAATTTGAACTCAAGCGCGCAAGTCGACACCAGCAACAACACTCTCCATCAAGATGCCAAAGGTTACGGAGTTCAAGGTCGGCATGACCTGCGACGGCTGCTCGAGCGCCTGCACGCGCATCCTTACCAAGATCGACGGTACGTGCTTTCCCTTTGTCTTTCTCCATTCTTTCACTGCAAACGTGTCGTGTGTGTGGATCAGCGTAGCGTCACGAGAGCTGACGTACTTGGAACTTCCTTTAATCTGATTGCTTGTAAATGCGCGCAGGCGTCACCGACGTTCAGTGCGACATCGAGAAGCAGCAGATCCTGGTTACGGGCGATGCTGACGAAGACGTGATGCTCGAGGCTCTTCTCAAGTGGTCCAAGGCCAGCGGCAAGAGCGTCGAGAAGGCGTAAGTGGCGTCACTTCTGGAGGCACAGAACCGCCTTTCCGCTCTGTTCCCGACGCCCGTGATCTCCTTTCGTACTCGACATCAGACAGATCGACAAAGATCAAGCGCGTTGAAGACCAGAGCTAGAGCGCGAGCTCTATCGTTTTTGTGCGCGCGAAATGGGCGAAAAAGTGGTATGGAAAATCGTAAAAATTGAAAGCGCTCGTTGTCCTGCACATTTTACAAGCCTCACTTATTGTCCCCCGACCAACACTTGCTTCCTTTCTACATGCTCGCATTTATCATATCACTTGCTTGCTACTCTAATGAACACTAACCAACCCGCTCGTGTTCCTAGAAATCCACCGGCTTCTCCCAAGATGACAGTCCGGTCTGCTTGTTGAAGTAGAAGGGCTTCCCCGCATTGTCGTCCCACTGCTCAATCCAGACGTGCTTGGGTTTGTCGCTTTTCTTCCTGGCACTACTCCCAGATATTGCTGCGTTGCTGGACGCCGCTTCAGCCTCCTCACGCTGTTGCTTCTCCAGCTCCGCCTTGAGAATCATCTCGTCGTCGCGCAGCGCGTTGTCCATGACAGCCGCGCCGGCTGCGATCTTGCTCACAAGCTCGTTCTTCTTCTCACGGATCTTGGTCATGGCAGAGGACTCGGCGACCGTCTCCTTTATCTTAGCCGCCATCTTCTCGGCCATCGTGGTCTTCGATGGGTCTTTCCAGACGGCGGGCCAAAGCTGCTCAAGAACGACCGGGTAGTTGCTCTGCACCTTGAGCTTGAAGGGTCCCTCCATTGCCTTCTTGTAGGCCACGACAAGCACCGTGTATGTTCGTGCCTCGAGCTCGCAGTGGATCTGCACCTCACGCTGCCGCACGGGCTCGCCGCTGTACGCCACGACGTTCTCGCGCGTCAGGTGCTTCACGCGGCTTGCACGATCCTTGTGACTGCCCTGCGCCACGATGTACACTGCAATGGGCAATACCGTGACGGGCGCGAGCCCCTTCGGGTCCACCTGCGTGACCGTGACCATGATCTCCGTTGGGCGCGGAACTGCCAGCGCGTACTGCGGGTTGCACTCGAGAATGCAATCCGGATTGTGGCGTGTGGGCAACCCGCAAGCAGTATCGCCGAGCCAAGCGCCATCGAGCACCTGCACGGGCCACTTGTCCGGGTCATAGTACCGGCAGATGTACAAGGAGCGGAAGGCGTGGCAGAAGTCGTCGAAGTTCATCCAGAACGTGTTGTCGTCGTTGTCCGGATTCCATTTGAGCAGCTTCTTGAGGCGGCGCGTCCAGAGGTGCGAATGATCGCTCCAGTCACCCTTCCACTCGTCGTGGTCGCCCGGCGGGTTGCGCAGCAGCAACAGTTGGTAGCCGTCGATCTCGCGCACGTCGTAGATAACGTAACAGGCGCCGAAGACCAGGCCGGTGTCCAGGATCTCCGTGTCGGCATTTTCGCTCGTGATCGTGCCGGCGCCCATGAGGAACTTGTTGGCCTTGTAGATCAACAGCTGCTTCCAGAGCGTGCGCTTGAGGCTGCCGCGCGACGCCTGCGCCAGGAAGACCTCCTCCGAATCGTAACCCGTGAGGTCCTTGAGGGCGTGGTGCACGTAGCCGCGCTCGAGCGACGCGTATCCGCCGTAGTACTTGGCGAAGGCTTTCTCCAGCAACGGCACCCAGAGCTCTTCAAAATCCTTGCTGTGTGCAAAGGCCGCACCAGCGCACGGCGTGGCCTTGAATGAGTCGGCGAGCACGGGGAAGTAGTCGTCGACGATCACAGTCTCCCACTGGCAGTTCTTGAAGATGCGCATGGCGTAGGCGCCCGTGAGCGATGTCTGCTTGGTCACGAACATCCGGTCGATGAGCGCGTCGACCTTGCCGTCGTCCACGCCACCTGAGGCCGCGATGATGCTGATGGCGCTCAGAAGCCAAGAGTCGTTGAGCTTGCCGATGATCACGTCGTCCGGGTCTGTGCCACCATCGAAGAGCCCGGCCACCACGTTGATCGCCGTCGAAACCTTCCAGCCCGCGATCTCGTTCTCGCTCGTGCACGTGGCCAGCGACGTCTGGTCGGGAGGGAACTCTCGATCCACGTACTGCAAGGCGCGACCAAACTCCCCCGAGATACACGAGTAGCCCGACTCGATCTCCATGATGGCCTCCTGCGCGTTCAGCGTGGCCTCGTCCTGGCCCGCGAGCTCCTCGGCGAGGATGCCCTCGGCCTCGCGGCGCATGCGGCGCGCCTGGAACTCCTGCATGCGGCGGCGGCACTGTGCTTCCTCGTGCTCGCGCCAGTACTCGCGCAGCTCGTTCTGCGCCATGCGTGACTGGCTGTCCTCGGCATCCACGATCGCGTCCACGCGCTCCATCTCCTCGTTGAACGCGGCCTTGAGTGCGTGGAAACGCGCGCGCTCCTCGGGCGTGAGCGAGATAAGCCAGACGGCCACGAGTGGGATGTCGATGGACGCGAACGAACTCGTCTTGAAGATGTTCGCCGGCGGGTTGATGCCGTTTGACATGAGCTTGAAGCGGTTCTCTCGAAGGAACTTCTGGAACAAGATTTTCTCGCGGCTCAGGCGCGCATCGGCGGCGTTGAGCATGAGTAGCTGGAAATGAATGATGCAGCGCGTCTCCTCAAAGAACTCGCGGTCCAGCTCTTCGTCTAGCACCGGGAGCTCCATGAGAATTCCCACGAGGTCTGTCGGCTCTTTCTTGTGACTATGAGGTTTGCTGCCTTTCTCGACTGAGTCCAACGGATCCTGACCAGTCATTTCGCTCTCATCAGGGTGCTGTTGCTGCCGGACACTGGAGCGAGACCATTTCGCTGGCAGGTACTTTTGTCTCAAGAACTTGATCAGGCGCCAAGGCAGCGTGAAGAAGTAGAGGAAACCGAGCGGACCCAACGCGAGATGGAAGACCTCATGCGAGATGTCCTTCCATGTCAGCAGACCGTCAGACAAAGGCTGTTCCTGTCCGTTCACCATCCGCACGCGGCAGCTGCGTTCCAGCGCATCGATCTCCGTAGCGACTTCTCCACCTGAGCGTCTCTCCTCGGAAGACACTGCTGAATTCGCTTCGTCTTCATCCACCTTTGCCGGTTGCTTGTCGCTGCTGTCATTCGTTTTTCCAAAAGGATTTAGCTTCTTCTTGGCAAAGGCACCACCTCCGTAGGCGATAGCTTGAAACTCGAGCTCGGCTTTTCGCTCGCGCTTCTCAAGCTCAATGAACTCGGAGCTCTCGAGCGTAAATGGCTTTCTGCGTTTCTCCGCCACGAGCTTGGCCGCCGCGCTCGCGTCTTTGAGGATCATCTCATTCACGTACTTGGAGGCAATGCCCATTTTCACGGGCGTGATAGCGCACAGATGAGCCGTGACGCCGGCGAAGACGAGCAGCACGAGACTGCAGAGGCCAACGCCAAAGCCCAGCGGATCGAAGAACATGACGCCGCTCACGCCCCAGAAGAACGCGAGCGTGAAGATCACGTAGAGGTGCTTGATGCTCGCGTTCTCATCCACGACGTTGTTCGTGTAAGCATTGTACGAGAAGACGGGAAACAAGTACGGCGAGTAGAAGACCGAGACCTCCTCCTTGGCGACGAACCAGCTGGCGACAAAGTGCGCTGTGTACTTGAGGATAAGCACGATAAAGACGATTGACAGGCAGTAGAAGAAGTTGAGCCCCGAGAGTAGTCCGATCCCGATCGCCGCACACGTGGACCCCAAAATGATCACGTTCGCGCGCTTTTGGTACACGGGTGCGAGGTACATGTCGTTCTCGACCCACTTGACGAGGAAGTACGTGATGAAGAGGAAGAGTACGAGCAGAAAAGTGAGCACGGCACCGAGCACGACCCCTGCGAAGATGTACATCTCAAAGATCCAGAGCGTGATAGCGATCAGGCAAAACGCAAAGATGCGCTTGATGGGGCGCGAGAGTTCCCAGTTCTCGTCCTTCCACTTGAGCAACGTGACGATGAAGAGCAGGAAAATCGGGTAGAAGACCAGCAGCGAGAGGATGACGAGTGACTCGATCTCGTTCACGTTGGCCTTCATGACCGCGAAGAACAAGATGAAGCCTGTGATCCAGGCAAGCAGGTAGCTCGCGGCGAACGCGAACTTCATGTCCTTCTCGATGGCTGCGATCTTGAAGTACTTGATCGTGGGGAAGAGCGAGAAGAGCAGCACGTAGCCAGCGACCCAGATGAGGTGGCCCAGCCACATGGGCTTCTCCGTGAGCGAGATGATGACACCGTAGAATAGTAGCAGCCCCAGCAGTGCGCCAAAGCACCCGAGTGTTGCGTAGTCGTGTGGAAGCAGGAAGCCCTGCTGGTATGCGTCGTAGAGCGACATTTTGCTGAAGTCCACGCCCGGATCTCTGCTGGCATTGACGCCGGTGGACGTAGCAGAAGATCGCCGCTTTGAACCCAGGAGTGGTTGAGCGCTGTTGTGGGTGCGTGGCGAGCCTGCTGAGGATGCCGACTGGTGCTCGACCTCCTTGTACTTGCGCCATGCTTGCTTGGAGAAGAGCGCTCGCACGCTCACTCTGCGAGCACAGAGGTCTCGCAGGAAACCGAACCTTCGCTTCCTTCGTCGTGCCAGGGGCGAGCCTGAGGTCTCCAGTCTCGTCTCACTGCCTACAACGATGGTGAGGCCGTTTGAGGCTGAGCCTTGAGGCAATGAAGAAGCCTCAGGCTTTGTGCCGTCACCTTGGGTTTCTTTCAAAGCACTAAGCTTCCGCGCATTGAGCATTCCTTTGACAAAGGGTGGTGCTGTTTGTCCAGGCCCACCTGCTAAAGCTCCGGCTCCGCCGGCCTTGAAACCAACCTTGGTCTGCTGCAACAGGTTTTTTGGCGGCAGCGCGGGCATCTTGAAGGACTCGTCGTTGCCGTCGAAGATGCTCGTGTTGCCTTTCCCCTTGAGCGGCGGAAGCACGAAGGTCTCCCTCATGATTTCGGCCTCCTTCTCGAGCGCGTCCTCTTCATCAAAAGCGTCGTCGTCATCCAGAATGTCTTCCTCGTCATCCTCGGGTGGCCAGATCACGAGACGGTAGTCGTTCTTGCGCCACTGCGCGTACACTGCGAGCGAGAGCATGAAGATGAGTGGACCGAAGATCGAGGTCACCAGGATAAAAGTCGACTGTGTGGACATGTACACGAACAAGCCGGAGCAGATCACGAGCACCTCGGAGGCCGCCGCGAGCATGAACGGCAGTCTCACCGCGTGGACGAAGAGATAGACTTTCATGGCGTACTCAGACAGCAGTTGCTCCTTCTGGAGGAAGAACGCGCGCGACGTGGCCAGCGAGAGGCCGATGAAGAGTACGACGACGAACGCGAGCACGCCAAAGATCCAGAGCGGCCACTGTTGCCCCGCCACGGGCATATGGATCGTGTCGTTCGCGTCCGTACCAAAGGCCACGGCGAGCAGCAGGAAGATGTAGAAGAACGAGAGGAAGCCCAGCACGAACTCGGGTGTGGTCGACATATCAAAGTGGCGCCACTGCATGTGGTCGTGGCCGAAGAACGTCACGCCTCCTGCCTCCTGTTTGTTCATACGCGGCAGATTCTTGCCGATGATCTCGATGCATAATGCGGTGCCGAAGACCATGTAGAGGAACGCGTGACCGAGGATCCAGTATTCACCGCACGTGGCCGCGAGACACACGCGCACGCTGCTCATGAGGAAGACGATGTAGCCAGCTGACCACGAGAGGAAGCCTCGACTGAGCAGCAGGATGCACACGTCAACCAACAACACTGTGACCGCGATACCAATCGCCTGGGGAGGGTACGACGACCGCACGCCCGCCACGATGCAGTAGACTACGAGGATGCCCACAGCGTAACCGTAGTACTTGCGGTTCTTCTGTCGCCGGGTCTCAGCCGGTGTGATGAACGCGTTGTTGAGGATGTCGGCCTTGTTGAAACCTGGGATGGACTGCTCGATCGAGTAGTGATCGCCCATGAGCGGCGCGAAGACCGACTGCTTGTGGCTGCGCTTGAGTGACTGCTGTCCATTGGTATTGTCTTGGTCCTGGGCAGCGGTCTGCCCCTTGGCTGTGGCGAGCTTGAGTCCGAGCGTACCCAGGTTCTTGAACTTGCTTTTCAACGCGTTGACTTTCTTTGTGGCGCCGACAGCCGAGACGATCTGTGAGAGCGACTTTGTGATCTTGGCGTCGTTTGTGAACGCGATCCAGATCATGGGCATCATGTTGAGCGTGAGGAAGATGGCCGTGAGCGAAAAAAACTCGAGAGGCTCGCCACCCACGAACACCTTTGGGTCTGCAAAAGTCGCGGAGAAGAGGAACACGAAGGCAAAGCCAAACGTAAGCCCAAAGAGCCGCAGAATCGTGTCGGTCATGCGCCAACCCAGGCGGATCCACCGGATGAGCGCGTAGCTCGTGGCGAGCGCACCGATGCCCAAAAAGATGAGCCCAAAGCCAAACGCCGGAGGCGTGATGAGCAAAATCGCAGTGACGCCCCAGGAGACCAGAAACAGCAGCGGCATGAGCATCGTGAGGTAGATCGCGCACGTGGCATAGAAGAGGTTACGGCGGAAGTCCACGTTGTCCGGGCTCTCGTTGTAACAGAGGAAAAGCAGCGCGACAATGTCGGGCTTCTTGTCAGGTTTCTTCTCAGGCTCACCTAACGAATTGCCACCGGGCTTCTTGGCCTGATTAATAGCTGATCTTGAGCTCTTCTTGGGCTTGCTCGATGAACCTGAGCCTAAACCTGAGGCTGAGAGCGCCACAGCCAACCCAAGCTTGCTGTCGTCCAACACTTTTTCAGCCAGGAACGAGTGGACACGTTCAACGCGCCAGTTCATGCACTTGAGGTACCGCAGCACTAGCACGACGATGAACACGAAGTTTGGGAGGAACTGGAGTCCGATCTCGATAAACTTCTGGCGACTGAACTCCTTCGAATACACTGTGGCCACAACGTCAAAGGACTCGTGGGGCGCTGCCAAAATGAAGTACATGCTCAGTGTCGTGTCCTTGTACGCCTGGTTGAGGTTCACGCCCGTGATGATGCCATTTTGAAACGCGTCGCCGTACGAGTTGATCGCATGCGCCGAGAAGTTCTGCGCTACAGCCTTGAAGTCTCCGGCAACGTCCATGAGCTGCGCGTACTCTCGGGTCGACGACCACCCAAAGCTCGTATTGAGCCACTCGGGGGTCGACGCGGCGTCGTCCACGCGTCGAAACACAAACACTTCGGCGTCAAAGTTGATGGTCACGCGCGCGTAGGGTGTGTAACCGTAGGTGGTGATGAGGCTCGCGTTGCCCTTGTGATTGTTATTGGTCGAATCCGAGCGGATCAGTAGGCCACCTTTTGATCTGTCCATGCGGAAGTAGCTCAGCATGCGTGTGTCCGAGGCCGAGTAGACGCGCCCGTACAGCCACGAATCCTCGTTGGGGAAATAGCCGCCCATGCCCCCCGAGACCACGGCATTGGCAACAAACACTTGCTCAGTGCGTATCTGGAAGGGCAGCGCGGTCATGCGCAGCCGCATGCAGGGTGTCACGGTACTGACCGTAGTGCCTGTGGCCGTGTTCAACACACAGCCTTCGGCACTGTCTACTAGCGGGATCCACATCTCCTCGACGCACAGCGGCTGCTTGCGCATCTTCCAGGCCGAGTCGTCCGCACTCACGGTCGTCTGAGTGATTGCGCTGAACGCCGAGCAGTAGATCGTGTTGAGCGTGATCTCAGCGATGAGGTCATCTCCAAACTCAAACCCCGAGTCCTCGTCTAGGACTCGGATCGTGATCTCTGTGCCCGCGGGTCGGAAGCCAAAGTTCAGGTCGCGCTTCGAGTCTTCTGGGTTCGTGCAGCCTGGGGCTGAGCAGGGGAGCCACTTGGGGTTGAGCGAGTTCTCGATCACACTCGAGCGCCGCACGTTGTCACCGATACTCGCTTCGATGTATGCGTCTGTGAGCAGACCTGCGAGTCCAAAGCCGTCCAAGTCCGGGAGATTGCGCATCTCGAGGATCGTGAGCGTGAGGTTCCCGCCCGCAGACGCGTACTCACCGCCGTCGGGACAGTTCTTAGGCCCACCCGTGCACGAGAATTTGGAGAGCGTCTTGCTTGTGGAGTAGCGCGGGTCTGGGGAGCCCAAGTCGTCGGTCGTTTGCGCGTGGATGGTGTGGAGGAGGACATACAGAGAGATGACCACAAAGAGAACATAGTGATGGCAAAGTCGGTGACGTCGTCGCTTGATGGAAACGCGAGTGGCAGTGTGGATAAGCAGCGAATGGAGATCAAGGTGCATGCTTCGTGCGTGCTGCGCTCAGGAGCACATTCGAAGCGTGAAGCTGACGAAGTGCTGCTGTTCCTCTGTCTGTGATCTTGAGAGCTGAGCTGGTCTCAGTTCTCGGTACTTCTCCATTCTGGTTGAGCTGACTATTCGTCGTGAAGAAACGCACGTCGTATGAAACGACCCGAGCGATCACAGTATTCGGCGAGCCCATTTGTGTGAGTTGACTGGCGACTCTTTCTCAGAAAAGTAATAGGCTTGGTAGCGCTTTGCTTGAGATGCTTCTGTGAAATGCAACTTCGACGAAGAAACGTGCTCACGCGGCACAATGGAGGTCGTGAGGAGCGCTGTACACAGCGCCGGAATCTTTTTCAGTCTACGTATCGTTAATTCACTCCATAAAGCGCTCTACGGATAGCGCCAAGTACATACTCTTCGCCCGCTAGCTAATACTTTCTCCGCTTCGTGTTGCGCTCGACGACGGACGCGGTCTTGATCGCCTCGGCCTTGCGCCCCTTCCACTGGATGAAGTCATTCGAGTCGCGCAGACCCGCCTGAAAGAGCTTCTTCTCCTCCTCCGTCAGCTTGCGCGTGAACTCGGTCGTGTCCTCGTCTAGCGAGTTCATCGAGTTGTTGAGGATGTCGCGGTAGCGCTCGCCGCCGAACGACAAGCGCATGATCTCCTCGATCTCCTTGGCGTTCTCCTCGTCCACGAGCGACACGAGGTGCTTACCCACCTCATAGAAGTACGCCGTGAAGTCGCGCAGGTTCACCGACGACGGTCCGGCCTTGAGCATGCGCCGGAAGCGCTTCGTCAGGTAGTGCGGCACTTCGAGCGTCACGTCCCCTCGGCCCGAGAGCGGTTCGGCGAGCCACAGCGGCAGCTCCACGACCGCGCCGTTCTTGAGGTCGTCGCCCACGCAGCTCGGGTCCAGGTACGCGCAGTCGACAGCGTCTGTCTGGAACGTGCACTTAAGCCGCTCGTCGCCCGCGAGGATGTCGTTCACGTCAAAGTACCCGCCGCTCATCTTGACTCGCTGCTTGCTGATGTTGTTTCGCTCGCTTCCTTGGAAGGTCCTCGTGTAAAATGTAATCTTTTCCCGAGATTACGCCGCTTTCGTCCTCCTTTCCGATACACCTCACCCGACTTTTCGCCCTCTCGGTTTTGTGGGGGGGGGGGCGGGGGGGGGGGGGGGGGGGGGGGGGGGGGGGGGGGGGGGGGGGGGGGGGG
>JAASGO010000734.1:0-15938 GCA_023334245.1 Globisporangium cederbergense | reverse complement strand
GGAAATGACGAGGAGGTTTACGTGTTCGAAGGCGCCGAGACTCGGTTCGTGCGCGACGGCCGACGACGATTTGAGGGGGCTTGGCGAGAGTCCAACGCCATGCCAGAGCTGATCCCGGGCCAGCCTGTGATCAACCGGCGTCCAAACTCGCGGATTCACGCGAGCGCGGCTATTGCCGCTTCCGTCGTGCAGGCTAATCCCGACTCACATGCAGTTACAGCAGCCCATGCACACGCTATTGCCGACTCGCATGCAGTCGCAGAAACCTACATGCATGTTGCTGCGCAGGCTTTTGCCCACACACAAGAATGAACAATGGACGGACCTTCATCAAGACCTTCAAGATCAGAAGTCGGCGCTAGACATCAGATTCGCGAACGGGTACTCTCTGCTCCCTGCTGACCCATAAGATTCGCTTAAACAGTAGATACGACTTGAGAAAATGAGGGAGCAGTAACCTATGAACGAATTCTGGTGCACAAGTCCCTTTGTTAAACGCGTCTGCACTATCTCTAGAGGCTGCGAGGCGAAACAAGTTACGCTTCGCGGCATGAACATCTTGCTCGTCGACCAGCGCTCTACCATGATGCAAGCAAGCAAGCGAAGTGTACGTACGACCAGAGGTGCTCTTCCTTCTTGCACTGACTGGCTTTTTTCTTTCTTTCTTTCTGACGCATCCGTTTTCCGAAGACCATCGACGCGCTGGTCGTCAACGACAAGATCCCGAATTCACTCTTCGCAGTACATTCCAGATGCTCACAAACTGAGTACAGCAAGGCTATTGTTAGCAACGGGCGTGCATGGCACACAAACGCGAAACCGCATGACTGACTGGCTTGCCAGATGGGGGGCTTGGCTGCTTTGTGGGCTGACTGGCTGGCGCTGGACAAGAACCACGGCAAGCTGTTGCTGTGCTGTACCAGAACTTGTTTGCCTTTTTTTGGACGCTTTTTCAGTTTGCGGGCCAATGACTTGTCCACGACGCGAGCAAGTTGAAGTTGCTGGACTGGCTGAATGAGCGACGAGCGCGCGCGCGCGAAAGCGAGCATTCAGCAGCGAGCAAGCGACTTTTTTTTTCTGTGGACGACACGCTCACGCATTCACGCACAGACGAACTCAGTCCGACGGTCTCGGTCTTCGCGAGCCGACGTCACTTCAGCCATTCATTCAGGCGATTTTCTCAGCAGCCAAGCCAAGTGGCGTTTGCGGGCAAACTGAATTGAACGGGTGGTCTGAAAGTAGTGAGCCCACAACACAAACGTATCTTGTCTGAATTGTTTGCTGCACCGATATACAAAGCGAAACAAACAAGACTCAACTTCCTTCTTCCCGTTTGCTTGGATGCTTGTTTGCTTACCTCAGTAGTGCGGAGCTGCAGGAGTGATCCGACCTATTTACGAATGTACTGAGACAAATGAGGCTGTCAGCCGTTTCCGCTTTCTGCTGAATGCACGCGATTTGCATTCAGCGCGGGTTGAACCCGCCAGCGCATTCGCATTCACTCGCGAGCCTTCTCTTCATCAGATTTCAGTGATTAATAATTTTTCAAAACGCTTGACACCAGCTTCTGTGAGCATCTGTGCGTGTTTGTAAGAGTCACTTGTCCCCCGTATGCTGAAGGCCGACTTCATTGGCGTCCACTGACTTCACATTAGTATACAATCTGTATTTTGGTCTAATCTCACACTCATATAGAGTCTGGGAGGTGAAAAAGAAAGAGAGGTCGACACGTGGTTTCCTTTTAGCATTCATTCAAAAGAGAGTGGTGCATGCATGCAAGCAGCAGCGCAGAACTGTTTCTGTCCCGTCGTGCACAGAAGCAAGCAGAAGAGAAAGAGAAGGAACAAGGGCACGATGGACGTGCAACTGGCGGCCGCCCCTGCCGCTTCCAACGGCGGCGGCGCGACATTCAAGCAGCAGCTCAGTGGCAACGGAGGCAGCGTGCATGCAGCGACAGCTGTTTCCCCCGCCACGGTGGCGGAAGTGCACCCGCACCCGAACGGCCATTCGCACGCTCACTTCCCAACGCGACGCATCGAGCACAGCCACAGCATCGACTCGGCTTACTTCCCGATCGAGCTCGACCACGACCACGACCAGGACCTTCTCCTGCAACAGCACCAGCACAACAGCAGCAACTACCGCCGCGCGACCACAGGCCAGATGTTCAACGAGCAAGCCCCCCGCGACCGTATCGACGTCATCAGCGAGTACCTGCACGAGCGCACGAGCGCGCGGCCGCTCATCGGCGTTGTGTGCGGCTCGGGTCTCGGTGGCCTCTCCAAGTGCCTCCAGAACCCGGAGGTTGTCAAGTACGAGGACATTCCGCAGTTCCCAAAGTCGACCGTCGAGGGCCACGCTGGTGAGCTCGTGTTCGGTGATCTCGATGGCATCCAAGTTGTCTGCATGCGCGGTCGCTTCCACAGCTACGAGGGCTACGACATCAAGGAGACGGCGCTGCCCATCCGCGTCATGTACCTGCTTGGCATCAAGTACCTGCTCGTAACGAATGCCGCCGGTGGGCTCAACCCGGTGTACAACGTCGGCGACATGATGATCATGAACGATCACCTGAACATGCCCGGCCTCGCCGGCAAGCACCCGCTTGTCGGACCAAATGACTTGCGCTTCGGCGAGCGCTTCACACCACTCGTCAACTGCTACGACAAGGGCTTACAGGCGATTGCGCACAAGGTCGCGGACAAGCTGTCGTTGACGCACAAGCTGCGCAAGAACGGCGTGTACTGCTTCGTCTCGGGCCCGACGTATGAGACCCCAACCGAATGCAAGCTCCTGCGTCTGGTTGGCGGCGACGCCGTCGGCATGAGTACTGTTCCCGAGGTGATCGTCGCCGTGCACTGTGGTCTGAAGGTGCTCGGACTGTCGCTCATCACGAACAAGGTGATCTTCCCGGGCGAGGAAGGCATCGCGCCTTCTCACGAGGAGGTCCTGGAGGCCGTCGAAGCCACGCAGACGGAGATCGAGAGCTACGTCCGCGACCTAATTTATGCGATCGGCAAGCAGCACCAGTGAGGAAGTAGCGCGCATGTGAGCCGATAGAGACTTGGATTCCTTTTCCTCACCGCCGCTGCGTTAGCCCGACTATCATCATCAAATAGCGCACTGGGCAGAACAAACGAACTAGCAGAGAAGACGACGAGTATTTAGACGATTTATTAATCCGAACGCACCGCAGGTTTGAAAATGCACACCGTGCTTTTGTGATTTAGTCTTTGCTTGATCATGTGAAAAGTTCATCAATCCAATGTTCTGGCGATTGATGGCGTCGAGAGTGCGCGATGGATTTCAACGTGTGAGTGCGCAACCACGAGCTAATCTTCAGTGGATGCGTCTTTATTACTTGGAAGTACTTGTTGCTGGAATTGTGTCTGGAGTCTAGGAACCTTTTACGGAGCGCTCGAAGAACTTGATGCACCCGTCGTAGCTCGCCGTCACGATCAAGCCTATGCACGCATTCGTGTGGATATCATCGCTTGCCTCGAGCTTGGACTTGACCATCGCGAATGTGCTCGCGGGTGCAAATAGCGCCACCGTCACGATCCCGTTCGGTGGTTCAGCAGCTGCAAATGCATGGTCATTACCAAAGAGGTAAGCAGGTGCTTTTTGGTTGAAGCATAAGGCAAAGGGATAGACAGCAAAGACTCACCGCAGAAGTGCTCGTACGATGCATTTCGATCTTGCTTGCTGCGATCGATCATTGGCAAAGACGGTAAGTAGCTGCTTGACAAGACTGCAAGATCTGATGCAAGGTCAACGCACCATGCTTTGTTCCACACGTAGACGGATCCGTTCTCCGAGCCGCAGATCACATGATCTCCGTCTTGACTGCATAATTGAAAACCAATAGTGTAACGGGTTAGTTCGGCAAGTTCCGACAGTGTTGTTAGATCCCGAAGAGCCCACGCACCTGAATCTGCCTTTGATCTGCAGGTGGTCATTCACGAGACCCTTGTACTTGCACACTCGAGAGTAGTTGTCGACCGAGAAGAGCCGCATGCGCGAGTCGTTCGTGCTGACCATGAAGTTCTTGCCCTCCGGGTCGAACTCAATGCCTGTTACCTTGCGTCCTTTCTTCATTGGTCCTCGGCTATTCCGACACTCGATCTGGGTGTAGTAGTTCATCTGCTGGTGCGAGTTGACTTGATAGAAGATGCACTGTCCGTTCAAGAGCCCGACGATGGCTCTTGTGCCGCTCGGGTTGAAGCTTGCAGCGGTGATCATCACGGGAGTCTGAACGTAGGAGACGACGCACCCATCTGGGATGTCCCACACTCGGGCTTTATTGTCAAAGCAGCCCGAGAGAAAGTAGCGATCCTCCTGTTCATTCAGACAGCACGAGAAGATTGTGTTCAGCGATCAGCATTGAGACGATTAGGGTGACGCCAGGCTACCTTTGGGTGGAAATCGACTGCTGGGACGCTGTCTGGGTGCTGGAACACATGCAAGCAGTCTTCGCGGGAAATGTGCCACAGTCGAACAGTCTGTGTGCAGCAATTCACAACGGTGTGAGCCCATGGTATATCGCCGCAAAATTTCCGTGCGCAATGAAAACCTCACCTTGTCCATGGAAGCCGACAGAATGAAGTTGCTGCGGCTCCATGAGACATCGACAATCGGCATTGTGTGACCCTGGCATTCCGTACAACACGAATGAGAAGGCTGTCCAGCATACAGATTCTCCGTGCACGAAACAAACCTGGTACGACTGCTCCGGTTCCGCCTCGAGAATCTGCTTCTCCCCGGTCTCTCGCTGGGTTTTGTCGTCTTCGTTCGAGCTCAGCCTCACTCTCCAGACTCGCAAAATCGCGTCTTGACCCCCTGAAACTAATCGCGCGCCATCGTGACTGAACTTCATCGTCCAAATGGTGCCGTTGTGGCGTGACAACGTCTGCGCGAGAGCGAGCTCGTCGAACTCTCGTTTGTCTTTCTTCGACGCGAAGACCTAGCAATCAAATGCAAGCACAAGAATGTGGTAAGAAAATGAACGCCTGAGGTAATGACGATACGTGAGAGCACACCTGAATGTGATTCCTCTTTGCCGACTCCTTCGTTTTTCCTTTCATCGGAAACTTGAGGCGCAGTTTGGTCAATGACGGACGACGAGTCTTTGTTTTCTTTCCCTAATAGATGACCCGAACACGAATGAATGATATAAGTTCATGAAAGCGATCAACAGTTCAGCAGACTCTCAACTCACCTGTTCTTCTTGGGGAGGGAGGAAGTCGTTTGGAAAAATGGAGTACGTGTCGGACGGGAGCTTCGAGAGGTCTCGAATGTCGTATACCTCGCCAGTATCCTTGTTCTTCACAAAGTACTTGTTCTCCCCCGCTTCAGCATCATTGTCGTCCGTGCCGTCTTTCCCCTCACAACCTTCCGTCGCGGGCACCGCTGGCTCACTTTGGTCTTGAGCTAGCACCTCTACTGCGCTCTCTGCGTTACCCGTGTACCGGCTCGCTTCTGCCTCCAGATCTTCGTGTGCATCGTAAAACTGTAGCGAAGTCTAGTTAGATCTGCACGATGTGTCCTAACAACACAGTCCAGATAGACACGTACATCTTCGTCGGGCATGAGCGTGCCGTCATCGTTCGCGATCGAATGTCGCACTCTTCCGCCGCCCTCGCTCTCACTGACGCGGTCGTGAACAGATCGCACCGGCGAAGGTGAAGGCGTTAAAGCGGTCATGGCAGTCGCCATCGCTCTTGCTCCTGCTGTTTGTGCGGGTGCTTTCGTCTCATCCCTCACGGACTCACCCGCACGCTCTCGCTCCGCCGTCTCCATTGGGCAGCGCAGGGATTAGGAAGGAAGCAGGTCGAAAATTGGCCAAGTGCTCTGCGCCCCTCGTCCCTCGTCTCTCGCGCTCGCGCTCTTTGATGAAGGAAGGCTTTTTCTATTTGTAGCCAACTGCCTGCTGCTTCTTCATACTGGAACAGGAAAAGCGGAAACCGCAAGGTTGAGGTCGAAGAGTGTGTGCGAACAAGCAGGACAACTTCAGCTCGGAATAGTGACGCACCTTAATGTAAGAACGCTAGCCTCCACTTGCTAGACCGTGAGCGCCGGTTGCATTAATACACTCATCATCTGCTCCTTAAAGTGAGGGGTAACATGCTGCCTGGCCGGTTTTGCGCCTGGACCGTGACTCTTCGCTGAACCGCGTCCTTTCAGGATCCGACTCACAGCGAACTCATGGAGCTCGATGGAGCTGTTCATTCACAGACAGGCATTTCTGGAATCCCCATTGAACCGAGCAACAAGTGGGCGAATCCATCTCCAGACATCATGACAGGCGCGCGCACGACCAGCGCGGCGAATACGACGACCCACGAGATTGACTTCTTCTCACTGCACAGCCGCAAGAAGAAGCGCATCGACGTCGAGATGCTCGACTACGCGTACGTGGAAAAGAGTCAGGACGTCGACGAGCTCAAGGGCATCCTCGCGATGCTGCGCTCCGGCAAGGAGGGGCGGTATCCGCACCTGGAGCGCGTGACAGAGGACAAGATCCTGTCGCTCCTGCCCGAACGTGAGCGCAATCGCATCAACCGCATGCGCTCCGAGCCTTCTGCTCAAGAGCTGTCGACAGAGAAGGAGGAACTGCTCTCGTGGACACAGCAGGTGGACGCAACGCACAGGGCGCTTCAAGAGCGCAAGAGCCTGAACCGCCGCCTGCCGCCCGTGCGTGGCAAGCAGCAGTCCGACGAGCCAGCAGCAGCAGCAGCAGCTGCAAAGCTCATCACTGAGATCAAGCAAACGTCAAACACAACTGCGGGTACAAGCGAGCAGAAGCCAAAACAGGCGATCCCAGCTTACGACTTCCGCGC
Source organism: Globisporangium cederbergense (assembly GCA_023334245.1). Taxonomy (NCBI): domain Eukaryota; phylum Oomycota; class Peronosporomycetes; order Pythiales; family Pythiaceae; genus Globisporangium; species Globisporangium cederbergense. The sequence continues at coordinate 9,099 of JAASGO010000734.1, read as the reverse complement.
CTGGGAGAAGTACAACGTCGACAAGGCGCTCGAAGAGCTCGACGCAGAGGAGGAGCAGCGCAAGCAAGAGGCGCGACTGCAGCGGGAGGAGCAGAAGCGACGCGAATTGGAACGTAAACGGGAGCTCGCGTCACTGCCGTCGTACGTGGACTTTGACGAGCTCTCGAAGGAAGAGAAGGAGGTGTACGCACTGCACGAGAAGCAGAAGGGCAACGAGTGCTTCAAGGTGAACGAGAACGACGAAGCGATCTTGTACTACACGCGCAGCATGGCATTCGACGACACGAACGCCATCGTGTACGCAAACCGCGCGATGGCGTACTTGCGCACGAAGAGCTTCGCTGCTGCAGAGCAAGACTGCACGCGCGCGATCTTACTAGACCCAACGTACGTAAAAGGATGGAGCCGGCGCGGCATGACGCGCTTCCGTCGAGGCAAGTACGAGGAAGCGATTGGAGATTTCGAAGAAGCGCTCCGGTTGGAACCTGGCAGCAAGGAGATTGAGAAGCTGCTCAAGAAGACACAGGACAAGTGGCAGGAGAGCGACGGGACCGTGCAGATCGACAGCAACCAGGACACCAACGACCACCACGTGTCTACTCCATCCATGGCAAGCAAGACGAGCATGTTCAAGATGGAGCCTCCACAGCAACAGGAGGAAGCAATGAAGAGCGAGCCAACTGCATTCAAGCGATTTGAGATCATCGAGGAGAGCGACGCCGAGTCTGACGAAGACGATGACCCGCTACCTCAGGATCAACAGCAGCAGGAAGACGGGGTCGAACACGATGTCGATGAAGTCGAAAAGCCGTTCCAGCGCTTCGAGATCATCGAGGACTGACCTGAAGATAATGCGCCCAACGAGCCGTATCTGTTGTACGTAGTCGCCATATACGCAAAAGAGCCATAACGCAACGAGAGAAGGCGTGCAATCGTGTCTTTTGGTAATAATTTGTAAAGAAGAAGAGGGAAAAGAAGTGATCGCACCACGCATCTACCTATCGATCTACCGGAGTGAGTGTCTGTCGTCTGTCTAGTCAGTCTCCATGTCGGTGCTGCCGTCTTCCTGCTGCTGCGACGCGCGCACGACGCCCAGTCCTGCCTTTGCTGTAGAGAGGAAGTACGAGCGCGTGTCACCGAACGAGAGCACAAGCGCCTTGACGAGCATGCCCGGCGAGAAGACCTCCTCCATCACGAGCTTGTCGATGTCGTTCGTGCGCACGTCTTCGAGGCGGATCGTGCCCGGGAACGACTCCTGCAGCGCAATGCCGTTCACCGAGATGATGTCCACAAGCACCTGGCGCGACGTCACCTTGGTCACCTTGCAGATCACAGGGTCGCGCAGACGCAGCACCTGTGCGGAGCCAACCGTTCGACCGGCACGCTCGACGCTCACCTCATTCTGCGAGATCTTCCATGCGCCCAGGATCGACGCGTAGATCGCACCGTCACGCACGTATGTGCCGTGGCCTGCGCGCAGCTCAGCGTGCGACGCGAGGCGCTGGCCCGGGACGGCCACGGAGGAGGCGACAACGGAGCTGCTCATGCTTGCTTGGCTGCTTTTGCTTGTGGTGTCGTTTTGTATGGAGCCAGTCAAAAACATTTTTTTAGCGTACACGGCTGCGAAGTACTTTTTTCGTATAGCATAACAACACTTTTCTTGCTCATGTTGTTTTCACAGCACTTTTTTGAAGCAAAATGGTGCGCCTGAAGACGCGCTATCTGGTCGTGGAGCTCGTGCCGGCGGCGAGCGCGCGCAATCTGGCGGTGCAGAAGGAGGACGTCGCAGGACTCATCAAGGACTCCATCGCGCGCAACTACGGCGACTACGGCGTCGGACTGCTGCAGTACGCCTTCCAAGGTAAGGCGCTCTCTAGCGCAAATGGGTGGATGGATGAAAGGACGCAATTGCCGCTTAGTGCTCATACGGAGGTGGATGCGCTTCAGCAGCACATGTCAGCCCACGAGACTAACGTGCGCGCTATCTCTTATACCCATGCAGTGGTCTATTTCAACAAGCACACGCGGCTCGCAGTCGTGCGCTGCGCGCGTGAGCAGTGCAAGCTCGTGGAGTCGTCGCTCGCGTTCGTGACCGAGTGCCAGAGCCAGGAAGTGCGCATCCGCGTCGCACGCGTCTGTGGTATGAGCAAAAGCGTGCTAAGTTTCTGATATTATGCGTGATGGACTAATACTTTAGTTGTTGAATGTTAATCACGACAGGCTCGAGCCGTACGTGCCGCGACCACCTGCTCAAGTTCTCGCTGGAGCGCGCCGATGCGCTGAACCTGCCGGCCGTGTATCCGAATTATCCCAAGGAGCTGGAGGACGAGATCGCGGCGATCGACCCGCAATAGACATCTAAGTATTAACACACATACGGATATAGACGCTTCAGTGTGCTGCTTCTCGTGTCTAGATCACTGAGACTCCAGCACGGGCGCGGTCTTGTGTACGTCGTTGTCTGTATTTTCTCGATCTCTTTAATATCTAACATCGGGATCGGAGTGGACATAGAGGCACGAGGCATCACAAGCGACGTACGCCTAGCACGGACAGCGTCATGTGCAGAACGTTCTGTTCTTCGGGCCGCCTCCTCATCGTCGAGCTCGTAATCACCTTGCCAAGCGCGTGAGCGCCTAAACGGTTCTCTCTCTCTCTCTCTCTACAGCGTCTAGTCGATGCTCTTGCCTGCCGCCTCGTACTCGGTCTCGATCTGGGAGCAGTAGAAGTCCACGTCGTCGAAGATCTCGCGCACGTTCTTGCCTGGGACCTCCAGCGTCTGCTTCGAGCCGTTGACTGCGCAATCCATCAGAAAAACAACAAGCAGAGACGTTAGCATCATGATAGCATAGCGCAATCGCAAGCCATAGCAGCGCAGCACTAGAAGAGATGCGCAAATGACAGAGCGCGCGTACTGAAGTCGAGCTTGATGGTCGGCTGCGAGCCGAAGAGCGTCGTGGTGTACGACACGTCCGCCTTCGGGTTCACCGCGCGCGTCTGCACACAGATATTATATCACAACACAGCAGCAGTACCAACAGAACGTCAGCATCAAAGTCGCCGCTCACAACGCACAGCACCATGGATGTGCACGAACCTTTCCGGCCGTCATCTGGCGGTAGAACTCACTGCATTTACACAACACAAGTCACGCACGGCCGCATACATTCACACAGTCAGCATCACACGTAGCAACACACACACGCGAAGCGCAACGACACATAGAGAGACGATGGAGAGAGAGACGTACCATGCACCCGTGGCGCGCGTGTCGAAGCTCGAGAAGGAGATCTTCGCCGTCTTGAGGAAGCGAATCGTGTTCTTGGCCGCCATCGTCACTCGCTCGCTCGTTCACTTGTCAGTCTGCGCGTCTCAATCAACCACCACAAACGCCTGCAAAATGACACAGCCAGCCACCAGCAGCGCTGGTTGGAAAATTATCCTGAATAAAATATGGCGCTTTTGAGTTATGGTTGCTGATGGATGTGGGCGATTCTGCGCGATTCCAAAGTACTTTCGATTATATCCGCATCATCGATATACAAGGCAAATACTAAGTCCGCATTATCCAAATATAAAACCGCAAAATGTTGCATTTTTGGGGTGAAGTTTGAGTTTAAGGTTTGAATGACATTAACGCAAGCGAGAGAGACGGTCGTCACGCCATTTTCCAAAGAACGTTGGCGTTAAACCGGGGGACCGCTCACTGACTAAAAAATATATAGATACGTTTAGGCTACAGTTTTAGGATTGGTAGGCTTTGCTTCCATTCTTCGTTACTTTAGCAGTATTATGCTCTCAAATTCCTTTCGACCTAAACCTAGAACAAGGATAAAAACTAGGTTACTACAATCATTGCTTGCTCGTTTTCCCAATTTGCCAAGAAAAAGGTGCAGAAGGAGCTTCAAACAGTGCAGGACGATGGTGCTCGTGTCGGCGGATGCGTTCCTCGCGAAGGTGACAGAGCTCTACGAGCAGTCGTCCAGCACCTCCAAGGGATCTGTTGCCATCTCTTGCAAGAGCGGTGCGTCTTTATTTTGCTGTTAACATGCGCTTGTTGCTGCTGCAGCTGAGCTGATGAGATCCTTTGTGTTGTCATGTGTGCGCAGTCCCCGTGAAAAAGCTCGCGAAGTCGGGATCGCGCGACAAGGCGCTGGGCAGCGCCGAGCACGCGCTGCTCTTTCGCGTCTGCAAGTACGGCAACAACAAGCACAAGAAGAAGTACAGCACCACGGTACCATTTACACTCGCACAAGAAACATACAGCACATTGACCTACTTGTCCGAGATACATTGTGTAACCAACTGCCCACTCCTTTTCTTCAACTGCCATTGCTCAGATCACGGCGGCAGGCCACGCACAGTTCCACGCGGCGCTGAGCCAGATCATCAAGACCAAGGTGGACGTGGCGTCGCTCAAGGACGCGGCGTTGCACCCGGGCGCCAAGCGCGTCGTCACGAGCAAGAAAGCCACCGCATGAGTGAGTGAGTGGCTGGCTCAGTAGCTCAATCAATCGTCCGCATGAGGCAGACACGCGCATGTAGGTGGTCCAAGAAAGAGATTTATACACACAAAGTCTGGTTTGGATCTTAATATTTCGCTCGGACTGCTGCTGAATGGCTGCGGATGGTATTACTATGAGGGCATTGGGGACGACGAGGGCGAGGCTGCGACGATCTGGTCGGCACCGCCGTCCGCGTGCGGCCGAAAGGCCGTGGCCTCGTGGATTTCGTCCAGCAGCGACATGTCGGCGATCACGCCGCTAAGGTAGTGGTTCCTGCGCGATGCGCGGCGACGGCTCTGCTGGTGACTGGCGCTCGAGTTGAGGATGCGGCTGATCATGGGCATGTAGTCCAGGTCGAAGCGTGGGTTTGCGTCACCAGCACTAATGTCGCAATGAGAAGGATACACAGGAGTTAGACAGAGAAGACTGGACGAAGAACGTCCATCATGAATGGACAGTGAGATTCGTACCCGAGCGAACTCAGTGGCAGCTCCATCTTGGACTTCATGCTGTTGATCGTGAATCGACGGTCGCTCCTGTAGCAAGCAGTCAAGTAACGTATGCACAAGCGCCATCAGCTACTGTGAGCTTATGAGGCGAGAAGAGGAACCGCACCTTCGCTCTGCTGCGAGTGCGTCCTCGAGACTCCGCCGCACGCATTCTACTGAGGACGTCGCGGGTTTCGTCTGCAGCACGGAGGCTCCGATGCTGTCAGGTGTGAGGAACGCGGCGAGTCCCGTCATCCGCAGGTCCAGCACCTTCAGATGATTCCGCTCCTGGTCGAAGAATGAGTCCTATGTGTGCAGGTTAGAACTTAGCGAGGATCATTCATACAAAGCACAGTACTAACGACATCTCGTACCTCATCGTCGCGGTCGGCAAATCCATGGTGACACCTCCACGTGTCAGCGACGGATACGGCATCCATCACAGCAGAGAGGCTCTCAATCAGATGGGCGTCGGCCACTTTCTCCTGCGAGCTCTTGTCCTCCTCCGGTTTGCTCGCGCAGGCGCTCAGCTCGTTTAGCAGGTTGCTGGAGAGCATGTCAAATGATCGCCCCGGCCAGAGTGTCCATGCTGGGACGACAACTGGCGAAACAATTGCTTCTGCGACATTTGATACAGTGTCCTCCTCATGGACATCGATCACGACAGGTTCGTCCACATCAATCTCCTCTTTTGAAGAAGCAGTAGCAGGGTCTCCCACCGATGGACGCTCTTCTTGAGGACGCCACGTCCACTTGGCGGCGCGCTGCTTGGTCGTAAACTGCGGCAGATGGCTCTGAACAAAGTGCAACGACTGGCGAATGTCGCACTTGAAAAACATCGCGAGCGTCTCCACGAGCGCGTGTGTCAGCGGGAGCTGCTCGAGGTACGCGATAAGCATCATCCACGCGCTGAACTCGTTCACGGACGGCTTCGTGAGCACCTGACTGAGCCGCTGAGGCGTGGCGGGAAAGTTGTCGGGGATCTCGCTGCAGGTCAACACAATGGGGCACTTGGAGTGCTTGGCGATCGAGCAGAGCGACGTGAGGAAGCCCTTGTCCTCCTCAAAGACCAGGTCCACCTGAGATGGTCACAAACACAGAGAGTACTTAAGAACGAGTCGACAGAGAAGACTGCCATCACGATAGCAGTAATGATATCAGCACGTACGTCTTCAAAGAGCACGAGCGAGAGATGCGACGCCGACCCATCGACGCTCTTGCGGGACTTCTTCTTCAAGCTCTTCTTCTGTTTCTTCTTCTCTGCCGGGTTGCCCATGTGCAGCACGCGCGTCGACTGTGTGGCTTCTCCGGCGATCTCGACAATGTTCTTCCCCGCGCGACTCTGCCCAGCGTTGATCTCGATGATATTGTAGCCCAGCTCCTCGGCGCAGGCGTAGACTGCCGCCGACTTGCCGGACCCGGACTCACCCTCAAGGATGAACAGGCGGCAGAGATCCGAGAGCTCGTCGTCGTCACTGTCGTCGCCCTCGAACACGTAGAGCTCGGCCTGGAAGCAGCTGCGTCGCTCGCGCTCGTCGCCGCCGAGCTTCCAGGCGCTGAGCCACGAGGAGAGCAGCCGCAACGGCTCCCTGTTGCCGATGATGCCGCTCGCAGTGACGGGCACGTAGCGGTCCACGAGCGTCAGGTTGTGTTCCTTCTCGAGGCGCTTGGCCTTGGCCGCGATGAGCCCGTCAAGAACTTCGCGCACACGCTTTTCCTTGATGCCGTACATCTCCACCAGCGAGTCAATCAGAAGGCCTTCCGACTCGAACTCGAGCGGAAAGCGCAGATCTGGCTGTTGCTGGTCTTCAGTCGTAGTGTCGCCGTCTTGACTGTCACTACTGGTAGTATCGAGATACTGTCGAAACCAGAAGAGGTCCGAGAAAGTCGACTCGGTGTGCACCTGTTCTTGCACGTGCGCTGCTGAGGCTGCGAACACAGTGCTTTGCTTGGTGCTGTGAGCCGACGCGGCCGTCGTCATTTCGTCGTCCTCATCGTCCAGCAAAATGATCTCTTTCGGCACGAGGCTCACGACCTTCCGTGGGATGCTCTGCAGCAGCGAGGCTGTTGCTGAAATTGTTGGCTGTGGCTCGTCCGAGTCGATCTCAGCGCAGAAGACGTGCTGAATAGACGGGAAGTGAACCGTGTCCTTCGACCACTTGTTCTTGGACTTGCGCAGCTGCATTCCCTCTGGACTGACGCCGGTGTCCTGCTCATCGATCTCAATCACATCGGAGACCTCACCGCCGTCCTCAACGCTGCCCGTTCCACTGTTACTGCCATTGCTCTTGAGCTGAGCCTGAACCTTTGGCGCCTGGAAGAACGGGTTCACGGCCGTCTTCCCACTGAAGAACGCCAGATCCTTTTCGCGCGTCTTGCGCAGCTGCTCACGGAGCTTGGCGACGGCCTCGATCTCCTGTAGCTGTTTCTTGTCCTGCTCCGTAAGGAAAAATGATTCCTTTTGATTGGCTTTTGTGCCTGGAGACGGCGTGGTCCTGTCCATCACCAGCTTCCGCTTGCGTCCCACGGGCGTCTTAAGCTCGCCTCCACCACCAACATTTTCCTGTGTTGTTGTTGCTGCTGCTAAGGATGACGCACTGTCAGCGCTTGCGCGTTTCGAGCTCGCGTTCTTCTTCGACGGCTTCTTGCGAGGCGGCGTGCGCAGGTCAATGATCGCACCGTCTTTCGTGATGAAGCCACCAGCCCCCAGTGGCGGCGTCTGCTTCCGCGCCTGCTCGTTCAGCTCTTGGGCTTTGATCGCTGCCTGGCGCTTTGGGCGGCCGGGGGTGACCACTGTCGGTGAAGTCTCGATTTTATCCTTGTCGTCTTGTTCACTAGTGGTCTGTTGCGTCTCGACACTTGGCTTCTTGGCTGCGTCTCCATTGCTGCTTTCAAACTCTTCAGTGTCCACTGGTGCTGGTCTGTTATCAGCGTCGAAAGTGCTGGGGACCCCGGTGCTCTCCGTCTCCGATGGACTTTCTGGCACGACGCTGCTGCGCTCGTTCTCGTCGCTGCTCTTGGCGTGGGGCTCGTCTGAGCTCTGACTCTGAGCTACGAGCTCCTCCGAATGAACGACTGGTAGAGGTTCTTCTGTTTTAGGAAGAAGCGCAGCACTCATTTCCTCCAGTGACCTAGTTGCTGTCGCTTGGACTGATTCTGGAGCCTGCTTCTTGCTTTCATTCTGAGGCATGCAGAACGCCTTGATCGAGTAGTTCGGCTGCTGCTGCTGTGCCTTGCCACGACTCGCCTTGAGCTTCTTCCTGCTGGACGCCGTGGAGCGTCTCCCCCAGTGGGCCTTCTCATCGAACTCGCCGTCGTCCTCCTCCACGTCGATCTCCTCCACGAGCGCGCGCTTGTCCGGACTGATGCGGTTGATCGTCTCCTTGGCGCGCAGAATCGCGAGACTGATGTCCAGCGGCGACGTGGCAGCCGCCATCTTGCCAGTTGCTGCAGACGCATCTTCTAACGAGATAGAGCTCTTGAGCGTGGCAGGCACTGGCTCGGGCTCCTGCTGCGAGAAAGAAGAAGAAGCCTTGGGCTTGTGCAGCCACGACGACAGTCCGCGCTTTGCTTCCGCCATGTTTGCGCTGCGTTCTCTTCTGCTGCGGCTGCTACTTCTACGAGTGCTACTGCTGCTGCTGATAGTGACAGAGGCGTCCACCTGTAGAACAGAGAGGAAGGCGCCAGCGGAGCGAAGCGCAGCAGCAGGGGAGGGACCGACCGCGAAGACGCAACCGAATGCGAATGTTGCGTTGCCAAAGTGCAAACAATTGCGCCACTTCCCGCCAAAAATATGAAATCGTACTTGAGAGAGTGACTTCAGTGAATTTGGTAAGACGTGCGTACTTTTCCAATTTTTACGGTATATCCGTTCACAGGTACAGTGATGATGCTCTTATTTCCTACACTTTATCAGATACTTTGCATTTCATTCACTTCTTTTATTCCCTTCTTCCCTTGCTCGTTGTATTCTTTACACAGAACAAATACAACATCAAAATTCGAGCTTTCTTGACGAACATACCAGTATTTGTATACCATACTTTGTGAAAGTCAAGAAGCAAAAATAGTAGTACTTCGTTTGCAGAAAGTTCCCTCTCCTCGTC
>JAASGO010000733.1:0-15976 GCA_023334245.1 Globisporangium cederbergense | reverse complement strand
GGCTTGGGCACGGAGTATCCTCGCTGTCATCGTCAGATGGAGCAGGAGTCGAAGCACCGTTACCAGGGGTGGTCGTGGCTGGCGTAGCAGCTGGGGTCACACCGCCCTTGCTAGGAGCAGGGGTCGAGGCACCGTTACCGCCGGTAGCAGGAGCTGGGGTCGAGGCACCGTTACCAGGGGTGGTCGTGGCTGGCGTTGGCACAGGCGTGCTTGTTGAGCCACCAGTCGCAGGTGCTGGAGTCGAAGGAGCTGGGGTCTTGGCACCGTTGCCTGAAGTGGTGGTCGCCGGAGTTGGTGCTGGAGACTTGCCGCCCGTCGCCGGGGTGGTCTTAGCTGGAGTCGGAGCTGGAGTCGTGTCGCTCTTGGTCGGAGCTGGGGTCTTGGCACCGTTGCCCGAAGTTGTCTTGGCAGGCGTTGGGGCTGGCGTTGAAACGCCACTTCCGCCAGTCGTGGTGGCAGGAGTTGGGGTTGGCGCGGAAGACTCCTTTGTCGGTGGCACCGGCTGCTTCGTCGTCGGCGCAGGCGTCGGGGCCTTGGTCGTTGGGGCTGGCGTGGTCACGGCTGGTGCGACCGTCGTCTGCTGCTGCTGCTGCTGCTGCTGACCGGCGCTCACTGGCTCGTACGCTCCGGCGTTGTCGAAGTTGTACGCACCGGCCGAGACAACGGAGGCGGCCATGGCGGCGGCGACAATCGTGGCGGTGATCTTCATCGTTGATGGCTTATTGGGGGATTTACAGAGAGAGATGGGATAGGAGAGAGAGAGACTGGACGGACGTCTAACGGAAGGAGTGGGTATTCGCCTGCTTTTCTGCTGTGGGGACGGGAAAAGCTGCTCGAGACAATGCGGAGGTGGTCGAGGCGGCGAATGCGAAGTGGGCGACTGACTACGGCGTTCGGGGAGTCGCGCGCTCAGAGGCAAATTCGGGAATGGGAGGCTCCATCGGCTGTTCCGTAGGGGCGAGCCAAACCAAACAAAACAGACAGACACACACGTAGGTACGCGCGCGCACTGGCTTTCCGCGCTCCTCTCCCCAACGACGGCGGGTTTCCCTCCCTCTCGCTCTGACTTTCAGGCTCTCACTCTATGTCTCGCTCTGTTTGAGTCTCGAGACAAAAGGCAACGGTACATTGTGTGCTGGTGCTCGTCTTTCTCTTTCCCTCGCACCCAAGCGCGCGTGACGAAAAACAGCCCTTCGGGGACACAGCTGTCGACCGTGACACCACGACAGTGCGCTGACTCTTTTTGCGCCAACGGTCGAATCACTTGGAATTTGTATGCCATTTGTCAAAAGAAACACGAAAATGGCTTCCGATCCCTATCCGCTCCAAAACGCCTGATTCGACGATCGAGCGATCGGCAAATCAAGAAACGCTCGTGGAACGGCTACGGAGCGACGAAAAGAAGGGAAGCTGTAGCACAACGTGACGACAACAGGAGCAGCAGACGACGAACGCAATGTATCTTTCTGCAAGAGTTCAGCGCGAACGTGATAAAGTCTTACAGGGATGACGGCTTTCTTCGACCAGCATCGCGATAATTCCCGGACATATCAATTGCTGCAGGCTCCACCTTCCTCGCCAATGACGTGCAAAAAAATTGCGCAGCTTTCGCTGTTTGCCCTCTTGAAGTTCTCTCCTTTTTGGTTATGTGCTGGTGCGAACAATGCACCGTTTCTGGAAATCCTGCACATCAACACGCGCCACCGCAAAGATATTCATTGGTAATTTCTCCGCCGCTGTGCGTTTGAGCTCCCAAATAGTGCTCATGGGTCATCCAAACAAACCAACACTTCCATTTCAGCTTTGGGTGCAGAATGCAAGCACCTGGTCAACAAAACCACGTGCGAGAAAATGCTTGGCAAGCATGATCTTCTTGATGAGGCTTTCGCATTTGCTTTTCTGCAAAGGCGACATGTGCTTTGGGCGAGCCCCAAGTGCGTGCTTCTTGGATTTTTGTAATAGATGGCTGGACTTGATTTTCAGTATTCAACATGAATTGCTCGAAAGCCACTCTCGCTCGGTGGAGAGGCACATACACGCTGGCTTTCTCTCTTGTTTTCGGAATGGATCATCGTCTGTGATTGCAACTGGAGCTTTTTCAACTTTCCTTCCGCCCTTTGGCCGATTCGATCAACTTGCTGACATCACCTCTTCACAAAGGCAGAGCAATTTGGAGCTATCATCAAAACCGCGATAAGTACGATACGTACGGCGCTTCTCGTAGAGCAGCCGGTGAGGTCAAAGGCGGATAGGCTGCGGCTGGCTTGTCGCTGCGTCCAATTGGCCGGCCATCCGACTCTCCCTGTCTCTCAAATAGTTTCCAAGCGAACAACATGCGAGTCGAATTGGGTGGCCATTCCAAAGATACGCGTACATGTGTACTTATTAGTATGATCATACAACAGCAGTCTTCAGAATCGCTGGCCACAATCTTCGATTTTCAAGAGGCGCACGCATGGCCTCTGATACAATGTGGATTGGTCCGTCTTTGAGAAAACGGGTCCATCTGGAAACCGATCTCTCTCTCGCTCGCCCGGCTTTTACGTTGACAGCGAGGACTCAGATCCAAAGGAAGATGGGCATTCTGATTCTGAGACTTAACGACTGAGTCCACTCTTCGTGGGACAACATGGCTACACTTTGAAGGTGACGACTGCCAATGGATACGAACGATCGCTCGAGATGGACTACCGTAAGAATGAGTCACTCATAGTGATGTGTCACGCACTAGCAGCACAACCCCATGTGCATCACGTTAAATGGGATACGTCCAGAGGCAAAGCATTGCGGTCGATAACTGTAGAACTGACGGGACCAATGCTCGCAGCATCGCAACGCAGCGCCAGTTACTTGCCTGTCATCGCTCGACGAGACCACTGATCACGCCTTCGTATCTGTGGTAACTAGTGAGACACCTTATCATACTGATTGATCGATCACGTCTGGATGAAAAGCGAGTGAGGTTGCTGCCCTCCAACCGCTGGAGACGGCGCGCTCTTGTTAATGATTGACACCAAGTTCACGAGACCTGGGCTCGCGAACTACTGTGCTTTCGAAGTGTCTGCCCGAGAGGCTTCACAGCTCCTCTTCTATGCAGTGTGTCAGAGGGGTCAGATGACGCAAAGCGAGGGTAGCACACACACCCGGCGCCAGGAACGATCTATTGAAAGCAAAGGCCTGGTGCCACCACACAAACTCTTCCAAATGGATGCAGGCCAGCAGCAACATTCTTGGTTACCTTCACTTTGCGACTTCGCGGTGTGCTATGAGCTGGCACAGCCAACAAACAATCGTAGCTTCTAGGAGTTTGCTGATTTGTGTCTTGGTCAGCTGACGTGGCGAGTTTCACTCAACTCGGTATGGTCTAAGCGTTCCCGTCTCTCATGCTGAACTGCAAACGTTGCACTGGGACACTTTGGCTAGGCGTCATGCAGAATTCGGTCATTCGTCGACGCGCCACTTTGCGAAGTCTACAGATTCGTTGATTGATTGAGAAGTGTGCCACTCGCTCTGCATTTCTACACCCACCCACCGAGCGATCTTGGTAGCCGTACAGGACGCCAAAAGTCACAGGAAACACCTCGACACAGCTCAACGAGGGAAAAAGAGCCGTGCACCCAAGCACAGCACCGTGACAATTCGTCAACATTCACTGCCATCTACACCATCGTCAGCAGAGAGAAGAAACTCGTGGAAATTGAACCCAGAAGTCCAATTTCGCGTTGTCCATCACCAACACACACGTTGAGCGCTCGCGCTTGAGGGGTTCCTGCTAGCAGTCGATCGATTGCAATACGAGCTCTCGCGAGACGACGATCTCACGCAGAAGTTGTTCCCAGATCCTGTCCAAGAAGATGCCACTGGAGTGCATGCCTTGCAGGCTTCTCCTGCGTCTTTCTTCTGCTTCCTCGCGTTCTCACGCGTTTCTCACAGCACTTCTCAATCGCGATGGAGGCCACCGTGCCAGTGCCGCCAGCAACTGTGGTAGCGCGTCTGGGAATCCTTGTGGGCGGCGTCGTTGACAATCAAGTCACGTCGCTTTGACTCTGGAGACTGCTAACAACTAGGCTTTCCGGATACTGGAACTCCGCTCAAAGAAGGCTTGATGTGCGTTTCGAGATTCCCGTCACCATTTTCTCTCACCTCCTTTCGCTTCTTGAATACTTTGATCCGCCAAACTTGCGCGTTCAGAAGCTACAGCTCTGTCACAGCCATGCTCTTCAGTTGGGCACCTTCACCGCGTGATGACTCAATCCTTCCTTTGCGACGACAGCACGTTTCGCCTCCGTGGTCGGGGACCGAAGCCCTGATCAGCTCCGAGCCATCGTCTCAAACGCGTCACGTTGGTCCGCTTTCGTGTTCAATAGAATGCGCTGGTCCTTGAACGAAGCTAAGACGCTTCGAGCAGCCTGCAGCTGGAATAGGTCGAATGTCTCTCCGGCGGCGTCTTGTACCACCGCCAAGCAAGCCCACATGAGTCATTGGGTTTTTGTACTTCGCCAAACGCGTGCGTCACCAACAGTCAGTCAGCCGAGAGTTGCTTTACTTCGGTTCTTACTCCAGATGTGCACTCGACTGCCGATCTTGACTCTTGCCATGGCGGTGTGTCCAAACGCACGTCTGCGTCGAGTTCAAATGGAACATCGCAGCGCTGCTACTGCTGTCGACCTCTCTTGTCTACCTCGACGAGCCTCGTGGCCGTTCGCGGAAGCGCCTTGCTGCCATTAAAATGGCGCACTGTTCCACACCGCACCTCATCTCACGGAGCGCTGGATCCCGCATTGACTCAGTTAGCATACTAACAAATGCCGCGGTGCACAACAGTTTTAATTTGCATTCGACTACGACGCAGAACGCGCTCGTAAGATCGGTGGTTCTCGAAAGATGCAATTCATTCCACTTGGATGGCTTCGCCCTCGCTCTTGGTGACACATTGTACGACTCGGCTTTGCGCTGTTCACAGTACACAGTAATTGCTGGAGGTGATGGAACAGCACCGCGCGCGACTCTTGTTGGCTGCATGAGCGCCCGCTTCACCAGTTCAGGGATCATATTGAGTATTCGAGCGCACTCTGACTTGCCAACGACGTCAACTATCGAAGTTCACTGACGCCGCATCACTGCAGTGTTGTTGCCGCGCCCCAGCACCTTCTTTCCTTTCCGGCATCAATTGTTTCTCCATAACTCAACGGAGAGCTCGGTGCGCTTGTTGGTTGGTGGAGAGCAGCCGACGAGATGCGAAGAACACGCTACTGGACTGCACCAGAGTGGCTTGCTTTCGATTTCTTCTTGATTGGGTTGTAGCGGACACTTAGCGCGTCGAGAGCGCCAAGCAGCAGCTTGAACACGACACATAAACGCAAGTCCTGGAGGTTAGTGCTTGAGGTGCCCATGTCGACAACACGCACAGAAAGTGGGACCAGCTGATGCTGATGGATACGTTGCTGTACTTTACCTGATGAGCTCAGCAGGCAAGCACTCGACACCGCGTCACGAGACCTGATCAGCGCGGACGTTCGCGGATGAATCGATTGAACATCTAGCTCCTTGCACGGTCGAACAGTTACTAATGGCTGTGGCCAGTACCACCGCCATATACGATCACTGTATCGTCGGTGCAGCTATCCAGCGGAGCGGAGCTCTGTAGCGCCGCAGCGTTTGCTCTCAGCGTTGCGTTCATCAAGTGCATCCGTAGTTACTGGGAATGTTCAGTGGCTCTTTTAAGTACGAATCGATAACCTTTCATGCTAACTACGAATTGACATCTTATCCTAATAAGTACGAATTAGCATCACCTCAGATTGTATACCGGTATTTGTTTGTAGAGAGGATTACAATTGAGATATCATAATGAAGAGGTGTGCTATCCTTCCTAGTTTTGAAACTGTATAAAAAACACATACAGACATACAAACGTCAAGTTTATTCAACTAAAACAGTGTTATGTTTGACGGAAAGACACGTAACTCACTGTCGTCGGTAATAAACATAGGACTGATTTTAGTGTATAGACTTGTGTTTGTAGGTTTGCAAATCCAGAGATAAAAATCTCTCTCCAACAACAGCTAGATTCCGATACAAAATCCCATTCCCACCGTTTTAACAGCTCTCATGGTAGGTTTTGCTATAAATCTTTGCTACTTAATCTAAGTCTCCTTCGTAAAATCCAGTCTCTACAATCAAGATGAACCCTCGCTGGACGATCAATCTCATGAAAGGAGACAAGTAAAGCCACGTGTGCGCTATTGAGATTGACAGTGACATCAACCACAGGCGACTACAATGCAGTCTCTAGAGCTCTCATCACGCCAATTCTCTCGAGCGTACCAGCGCCGAGAGACTTTCATTCAAATTCGTCCTCACCAAAAGTCTCACTTGATTTCAGTATCGTGCAACTGATCGGCCATCAGCCCAGTTCAAAAATCAGAACCGCGCACCCACTTGAAGAAAATCGTGTCGTGCTGAAATTTACATCCTTGGTGAGCTAGTGTTGGATAAAATGTTGCTTTAACGTTTATAAACGACTTGGCAACAAGAACGACAATACATACTGGCTTCACTATGCCATGGTCCTGGTGGTGTAAATTCCAATCGAGGGACGTTGACATAGTGAAGCCAACTTACGTCGCCCTGACCTCGAAATGTTGCGTATATCGATAGCTTCGGACGAAATTTACATTTTCCTGAGCATGTTGAATTCAGAACACCATCTGGTGGAATGACCTGCTGGACGACATCACCTCAGGCGATGAGGCGTCTCGTTCGTCCGTCGTCCGCTCTGGTCCCACTCGCAACCTCGCGGTGCTCGGCACGGAGCTCAAGCTCGACTCGCCACAGTACTTGTCGGTGGCCAGTGCCGTGCTTGTTACGCCACGCTACCCACCGTCTGAAGCGCAGGAACCCGCAACATGCGCCTGGCGATGGCACTGACGATCGCGCTGGCGCCGGTCTTTGGGAGCGTGACTGGAGCGGAGCTCCCAGCGGCGCTCGTGCGCATCCCACTCGAGAACTACGACCAGATGCAGTTCTATGGTCGCGTGAGCGTGGGCACGCCACCGCAGGACTTCAACGTGATCTTCGACACGGGCTCGAGCGACATTTGGCTACCCGAGGCGTCCTGTGGCGTCTGCGCAGGCAAGCGCCGATATCAGCCATCTGCATCCACATCGTACGTGTCCATACATCACCTTGCTGCTATCGTTCTATTGATGCTGTGACTCACATTGCGTTACTACCACTGCGTGTTTTACAGTCACGAGGAAGTCCCTGAGTCGTTCCAGCTCGAGTACGGTAGCGGCAACGCGTCAGGTAACATGATGCGCGAGACGCTTGGGCTCGGCAGCGGCAGCCTCACGCTCGCGAACGTGCGCATGGGGCGCGTGAATATCACATCCAAGCGACTGCAGCGGTTCCAGGCCGACGGCATCGTCGGGCTCGGCCTCGAGGGGCTGTCGATGATCACGAGGCCGAGTCTGTTTGCGTCCGCCAAGTCTGAAGACAAAGCGCTCCTTGCGCGCTTCTCCGTGTACGTGAACCCGCTGCCGGGTTACTTGCCGTCGTCGCAGCTGATTCTCGGTGGCGCCGATGACTCACTGGTGAGCAGTGCTGCTGGGGCTGATGGCAATACTGCTGTTCAGTGGCAGCACTTTCCCGTGATCCCGTATCCGGACAAGAGCTCGCACGGTTTCTGGTCAATTTGGATGCACGATCTGGCCGTCTCAGTGAGTGTGGACGCCCCACAGCACGCCCCACAGCACGCCCACAGGGCAGATCCAATGACGAGAGTGCGGATACGCAACCATGACTTGAAAACAGAAGAAGCAGGCGTGGCGCGCGTTGTCGTATCCAAGGGCGCCGTGGCGATCGTGGACTCGGGCACGTCCGTGCTGCTCTTCCCCACGCGTGTGTTCAATGAGACGATGGCAATGATCCAGCGCCACCTGCAACTCAACCACGCGGTGGAGATGCGCGCGAACGAGTTTGCGATCAGCGGCTTCGCGTGCTCCAAGTGCGCACCGGAGATGTTCCCGTCCCTCGTGTTTGCGTTCCGAGTGGACGGCAGCTCGAACGAGAGGGCGAAGATGCTGGTGCTCCAGGGACTCGACTACGTTCGCTGCGACGGCGACCTCTGCATGCCGCAGATCGACATGCACTCGTTATTTGCCTCGCCGCCTTCGAGCGACACCGATACGAAGGGCGGGCATGGCCAAGAACAGGAAGAAGACGTGATTGTGCTCGGCGCGATCTTCCTGCGCGCGTACTACACGCTCTTTGACGTGCAGACGCGACGCGTGAGCTTTGCTTGCGCTGACCACGGTCAGTGCCAGGGAGGGCGCAACCCAAAGCTACAGTTCCACGCTGACTTCATCTCGGACCGTCGCAGCTTCATGACGCTCTCCTGGACGCGGCTCTACTTCTCCGCAGGTGTCGTGATGCTACTCTTCGCCGGCGCGCTGCTCTGGACGATGGCCACGGCAACGAAGGACGGTACCGATGGGGATGACAACAAGGCGGTGATCCAGCAGGCCGTGAAGCTCACCAAGTCGCCGAGCAATACAGAGCTGGGCGTTCTCTCACAAGACTTTAGTGATGAAAGCGCCGAAGAGAGCAGTGGCGGCCTGCAGCATGGAACGACGGCAGTGAACCGCTTCGTGTCGCTGCGGAAGAGCATCTGCTTTGAAGTGTAAGATAGCAGTTGTGATAGAGGAGACTATGTGTGTAATGTATCGATGTATGTAGACTACTAGCTAATTGGACGCTTACTATTTACTTTGAACCAATGGCTTTGTAACGCGAAGCAAGGAGAACGCAGCACCAGAAACAGCTGAAAGCATGCTCTCGGCGCTCTCGAGCCAAAGCAGAGAGCTCTTCATAGAGGCGCCAGCTTGAAAGCATCAGCGCCCACAGCTTTTCAAGTCGGTGTAACCATGTTTGCGAGACTTCGCCATCGAGTGCCGAGCGTATGAGCTCAAGAGCTCAGAGGCACTTAAGCGTGGCCAGAGCTGAGCTGAGTCTGATTATTCCATTCTAGAAAGGAAGGATGGACACGTGCGGACCATCACTCTTGATCAACGTGACGCGCTTGAAGAGGTTTATGCAACAATAAGGCGAATGATTTAATACGATGATTACGGAAAGTGCCGTCTGTAGATGATCGCTTTAAAGAAAGTATGCAGATGAGTAGAATCGATTTTGCACACGCGACGAAATGTCTCAACCATTATCGATTTGACAAGGAAATCACATTTTGAGTTCGAAAATAAAAATCCTATTTGACAAAAGTAAAACCTTTTTACGTCATCAAAAATTAACAAAACAATAAGACTTGTTTAAATAATCATCTATTATTCGTTATAAGAGGTATAACCTTTACCTTTTTGATGGCGCATTTCTCGGAGCCATCCATTTTCACAGGGCGAGGGTATCAAACCATGGGACAGTGATGCTGACGTCGAAAAAGAAAAAGATGATGGCAAAATGAGAAGCATAGAAGTAAAAGCTGCGACGCTCTCCTATGTGTGTGTGGCTACAGCACAACCGCTCGTGACAGCAAGAGCAGTCACTCCTCTATTCGCATCACCACCAGCGGAACCACAACAGTACAAGCGCAAGCATGGAGCTCATCCCGCTCGACGACACCACCAGCAAGAGCACGAGCGTCCTCAACGGTAACAGCGGCACGCGCTTGCCGGTGCTCGAGAGCGTGTCACCCGCCGGTGGCTTCGTGTCCATCTTCACGCCCGTGGACAAGAGCCGCGACCCGGAGAGCGAGGAGATCGACGCCAACGGCATCCGCCTGCACTCCTGGAGCAGCGCCGAGCTGCGCTCCTTCGACTATCGCAGCGCGTACTTCTGGGCTGTCACGCTCTGCCCGTGCTTTCCGGTCGCGCAGCTCGAGACGCGTCTGGGGATCAAGGGCTACGCGCGCGCGCTCGCCACCGCGGCGCTCACGTACGCAGGCTTCTTCGCAAGTTTTATCGGCATCGTCGTCACATTCTTCTCATTCTTCGACGGCGGCGACAAGCATTCGTACACGTCGCTGCTCTGGTTCCTGCTAGCGTTCTGCTTCTTCGCCGCACTGATCGCAGTGCGCATCGCCAAGCTGCGCACGCTCGTGCGCGCGCGCTTCATGATCCCGGGCTCGGAGCGCGACGACGGCTACGTCGGTTGCCTGCACTCGACGCGCGCGATCCGCCAGATGGGCCACCACCTCAAGTGCGACCGCGCGGTCTTCTGCACGGCGCCCTCGACGCTCCACGCCTATGAGGTCTAAGGGCTCAGGGAAACTATCGAGATTTGACACACGCACATTCTCAATCTTGGAACTGCTGTTGTATCGTGGCAGTCGAACTGCTCATGAATTGATATCCTTAATACATTTATTGCGTGAGCCTTATACCTTCGTGCTTCATAGCTCGGCTACCATCATCTGTCTACCTGGGGCTGCAGCTGCCAAAGTCAAACACAAGTTTTTCATGCCCACGACGCCAGCCACGGGGATGGATGAACGGAAGACCTTGAAAAGCCAAGAGAGCTTTCGAAACGACTGTGATGGTCTCTATTGATAGGGAGAAGCGAGCGAGCCTCCGATGCATCATCGCAACAGATTTCTCTTTGAGCAAAGACCAGCTCTCGGTCGTTTCGCCTCTGTTCTTCTCTTGTTCGATATGAAACCCCTCGCTCTGAATGTGCAAGCCACCGCCTTGAAGTGCAAGCGAGATTCCCACCACCACAACACTTTCTCTTCGTCCTCATAGAACCAACTGCCAGCGTAGCCAGCCATCAATCAAGTCACCATGTTCAGAAGCAGCAACAAGCCGACGCCCTACAACCTCACGAGCCTCGCGAACCTCAGTCCCAAGGACAACTACGTGCAGGTGCAGACCCCAGCGAGTGGTGTCGCAGTGGACGGAGCCTCAACAACGGGTGAAACCTACGCTGACATTTACCGAATCTACGCTGGTCATGAAGAACATGAGGATAACGATGGAGAAGACCACGACCACGAGCCGACGTTCGACAGCAATGGGCTGCAAATGTACACATGGTCGAGTGGCTTCCACGAGCGCGACCTGTCGGCGGCGTACTTCTGGTTCGCGTGCTGTTGTCCGTGCATCACGGTGCCACAGCTCGAAGTACGACTCGGGCTCAACACGTTCAAGTGCGCTGTGTTGTCGTACTTCGTCTCGCAAATCACGCTCATCGGGCTCTGGCTCCTGCTCACAGCCGCGGTTTGGGGGTACCTGCAGGGCGAGGGCGACTCGATCCAGTGGACGCTCATGCTCGTGATCTTCTTCGTCGTACAGATCGCGCTCATCGCCAGTCGCATCGCGTTGCTGCGCTCGAAAGTGCGTGCGCGGTTTGCGATCTCAGGCTCGACCAAGCAGGACTTGCAGCTCGCAGTCTTCCACCCGACGCACGCGGTCTACCAGATCGCCAAGCACCTGGCTTGCGACCGCGTGCGCCCCTGCGCGGCGCCTAACACGCTCCCAGCTTACGAAGTGTAGACGCCCATGCTTTCGTGTCTGTATATGCTGACTGCCACGCACATCTTTCATATGCGCTTCCTAAAACTCAATTAATACGATTCAGCGTAGAAGTATTCCTGTCCACCCATTTGGCAGCCATATGGCTACATTTTTCCAATGGAAATGGCTACAGCATACATAGAAAGTCCATGTTGAAGTGAGCAAACCCCGTCACTTTCATTCTTTTGCTGACTTGCATGAACAACGCATCCATCCACTTGTGCTTTTCAAACGCGACGCAAACGCATGTGGAGCTTCTCATAGAGAGCTGACTGATGGGCTCATGAGCTCAGCTCTTAGCAGTAGTAGTAGTCACCGATCGTGCGCTTGACCTCGCAGGCGGTTGGTACGATGAGCGCGTGGTAGAGCTTCCAGTCTGCGAGCGTGTAGCGCCATCCGAGGCGCACGACGTTCTTCGAGGCGTCGCGCGGGTCTGGAACGTAGTAGAGGAACGCGCTGCGCGAGACTGGAAACGTGACGACAGTGATCGGCGTGCCCAGCGCCGTCTTCTTCTTCATAGCAGTGGTCTTGATCTTGCTGTCGTCAGCGTCATTGTCGTTATCGTTGTCAGAGGCCGTGGTCAAGCCAACTTGCTGGGCGAGCACCGCGTCGGCGATGGCCTTCAACAAAGTCGTCTTGTCTTGTGCAGCGAGCACGATCTTGCTGTCTGAGATGCGGATGTTGTTGTCCGCCATAATGGTGTCCGCGCTCATGTCAGCGTCGCTGCTGGTAGCACGCATTAGCTTGGCGCGCTCGAGCTTCGGCGCTGCGTTGTCACTGGCTGGCACCGCAGAGTCGGCAAAAGCGCTTGGCATGATGTAGGAGATCAGCACCACCAGGCACAGGATTGGAGCGAATCGGAGGCTGAGCATGGCGGATGCTGTGAGGTGATGGTTTGGTGGATGGGGAGACACTGAGTACTTGAGCCAAACAGAGCAAGATGAGAAGTGAGCATTGCAGCAGACAAACAGGCGATAGAAGTCTCATAAAGCATGAAAAACATTGGTCACTAAGCTCGCTGTGTTTTCTCTTTCGTAGAAATCCACCGGAAAGCGCGATTTGCTGTATGGAATTGGAGCTTTCATGCTCATTGCTCCAGCCTTTACGTCGCATTGACCGGTTTCTTTATTGACTGTAACAAAGAGAGAGTTTTCATAGTGCTAGCTGCGCTAGATGCTGGTGTGTATCCTAATGATGGACACCATCAATCAAGCAGTCGTCTATTCAGACGAATGAAGCTGAGGCTTCTCGAAGTGAAGCATCGTCACTCTTAAACAGAACCTGGGAATCGCCTTGTTTGCTCCACAAGAGCTCTGATCACCAGCAATAGAGTCTGGCGCTCACATTGGTGCCCACAAGTCGCTGAGGGCCTTGGCACGGAGGTGGTTCGCTGTCCAGACAACCGAATGCGACGGTATTCGATTACTCCGAGATCATTTGTTTTTGACGCACCTGCTCTTCTCAATTGACTTTGGCCTCCATGGCTGACTAAGATCTACCAGCTCAGCTCAGCCAGCCAGCCATCTCGCCGAACGAGTAAAAGTCCGAATCTGAGAACTTAAAATCCATAAAATGGGTACAACTCAGCAAATGTACCCGTTTCATTCTATAGGTGGGTGGCCTTTTAACCCTCGAAAAGAGCCGCTGGTCCGTTATGCTCCGACGTCCGCCACCAAGAGGCGCTTACTTCTATATGAGCAGCGACCCTTGATCACCGCCGCTTGGGCTTCTGCTGTCCTCACGTGCGTGGCGAGCCCTAGCAGCCAGCAACCGCCACCGCCCAACAATCCTCTCCATCTGCTCATTCATTCCTCAATCCCAATCGCAAGCAACAAACCAAGCATCAGCCAGCCAACCAGCAGAATTCCAATCCAATGAAGTCGAGCCTCCTTCATGCCGCGCTGCTATCTTCGTCTCTCGCGTTCCTCCTCCTTCTCAACGGAGACGTCGCGGCCGCCGGCGACAGCGACACGTGTGCTGTGCTGACGGACGCCGAGAGCCCGTTCCGCAAGTCGCTCACGAGCTTCTACCGACTCCAGGCCGCACTCGCGAACGAAGACGAGCAGGAGCTCGACTTTGCACCGCTGGAAGGTGCCTTCGCGTCTATCGACTCGCTCGTGCCGTGGCTCTCCAAGTGCGTCGCGAACATCGACGTCTCGACCATCACCGTCAAGCTGCTGTCATCGCCATCCGTTGCCAAGTGCGCGGCCGAGCTCGAGAGCCTTGACATGCCGCAGGTGGACCTCTCAAACGAGCTCTTTGCCGACTACGTCTGCCCGGTGTACAAGGACGTGCTCGTGCCATGCGTGAACGATGTGCTCGTGAAGGAGCTGCTCGTACCGGCGATCGACGGCGCCGTGGACGACTGCTGCTACGACCTAAAGGAAGTGATCCTCTCGTCCTTCGGTGCGGACCTGGCCACGACGGTCAGTTCACTCACCAAGCTCATGGGCAACGCCGTGTGCTCGACTAAGATGTTTACGGACAAGCAGGGCGCTCAGATCAATCAGACCTGCGGCTTCTCGCTTGTGACGGCCATCGAGAACACGATGGTGGCCGAAGAGACGGACATGATAGAGCCCATGCTCAACGCGGCGCAGATCCCAAACGACCAGGTCTGTGCGGCTGTCACAGGCAAGAACTTCACGCTGACCTCGGGCGAGTCGGCGATCTTCCCGGCTGGTGCCGACGGGTCCACCTACGGTATCTGCTTCCAGGCCATGAGCGACCTCGTAGACCACGTGAGCGCCTACCCGGTACTCAAGACATTGACTGTCACGGGGCTCAACAACACGGAGATCGCAATGTCGGACATCTTTGAGGACAAGAGCTGCGTCTCGGCGTCGGGGCTCATCCTGGGTCTCATTGATGAGGACAGCTTCCTCATGAAGTCCATCGCGGTGACCAGCGACGTGCTCACTGTCTTTGGCGTGGACGAGTACTCGAGCGGCTCCGAGAGCGGCGAGGGCGATGATGGTGAGGGTGACGACTCAACCAGCGGCGACAGCGACGACGACAGCGCCACCACCAAGAGGATGGTGCTGAAGAAGAGCCACAACGCGCGGGTGCTGCGCGAGGCCGCCACGTGGCTCCTCACTATCAAGTCGGACGAGTCGTCAGCCTCATCGGATGGCTCGGAGGAGGGCTCGGAAGACGATAGTGGCTCTGATGACAGCACTAGCGCTACCACTAACAACAATGACTGGAGCGCGCTACCGTCGCTCGACGCAACGACGGCTGTACTCAACAGCACGGCCGAGTACGTCGACGAGATGAGCGATGACCTCTGTCTCCACATCCCACACGGCGTCACGTGTGACTACGGCAGCGAGAGCCTCACACTCGCATACCCCGAGGTCGCCTCGACTGCCGGAGCTGGAGCTTCAGACTCGGCCATGCTCAAGCGGAAGGTGGCTCGCCACTCCAAGGCGAAGAAGCTTCGCTCTGTCGCAAACCGACTGTTCCACCGTCGCCAGTAGGTATGTCAAAAGAGACTCCTAAGGGAAGGAAGAGAAGTAGGCCTGTGAGATGGTAGTGGTGATGGTCAATATGAGACCATGCATGAAGTAAATACACAATCGACACTAGCGAGAAAAGGTAGGTAGCAGGATATCAAACTACAATACATAACCTCTATGCATTACTAAAGTGTGGTGTGACGGTCACATTCACGTGAACTCCAACCTGCCACCCTGGCCCGCCTTCGACTTTTGAGAGCTCTTCTCCGAACCTAGTCGGTGCTACCGCTTTCATTGACCTCTTCCCTGCGGCGAACGGGTAGGCACTTTGAAGCACATCGATCGCCCCTCGTGGCTTCAAACCCTCGTTGTTTATTTGCTGGAGCTCTGTATGAGGTGGCCGCTTGCGCTTGCTAGGCACGTCATCGTTCCCACCTCAGCACTGGCTGCTGTTGCTGCTCTCAGCTAGCTCTTCGCGTGACAGAGTGAGAGGGTGTCCCACTTCTTCGAAGTGCTGAATCAAGGGCGGCGCAACAAACAAGTGGTTCGACTGCATCCTCGAAAACGAGCGTGGTGGGCTGACTGGTGAATGACGTATTGTGGTAGGTAGGTGCTCACATCCACACGATTGCAAGGTAGGTAGGCGTCCGCGTGTGGCCGGCCCAACGTGAGGGACTTCGCCACATGGAGGTCACCAATTCTGACAGGAGTGTACCCATCAGAGAGAATGTGGTCTGTTCATGAATGGCTTCAGCAAGAACGCTAATATCCATGCTAACAAAAAATATTCTTTCCAACAATATTGCTTCCCATGAGTGAAACAAAGCACAGTCTTTCCAGTCTAAACCAGGGAACGATGCTCATCGATCAGGAGTACTACATCGTGATCCCAGTGGCGGCGATGGTCGTGTTC
Organism: Globisporangium cederbergense; assembly: GCA_023334245.1. Classification (NCBI taxonomy): domain Eukaryota; phylum Oomycota; class Peronosporomycetes; order Pythiales; family Pythiaceae; genus Globisporangium; species Globisporangium cederbergense. The sequence continues at coordinate 77 of JAASGO010000733.1, read as the reverse complement.
CTGCTCGCACTCTACCTGACGCGCACCAAGTTCCCGTGGAACTGGGTCTGTCTCTTGCTCTTCAGCGTCGCGCTCTC
>JAASGO010000732.1:0-15979 GCA_023334245.1 Globisporangium cederbergense | reverse complement strand
TGCTCAACAAACGGATAGCACTGCCAGAACGCGTTTTCTAATAGCTTCATCCTGGCCAATTTTCAGCCTCAAACGGCGAGTATTGATAAAGAAAAGTACAAAAAATGTGTGTCCTCATAGCATTGGCCAGCACTGTATATATCGGTTCTAATAGAGTCGATTTTAAGAAAAACTTGAAGTTACATCTACATTCTTTACTCTTCCAGTGGTATCAACAAAGCGCACGTGGTTTGTCGTTGATGGCTACTGATAAGCTACTTCTTCTCTTCAACAACAGAGGTCATCTGCTCACGTACCTGACAATCGTCCACCGTTGCTTCGTTGGGCCACGTGACCCAACCCATCGACACGTTTCTCGATGCCGTGTGCGACGCACAATGGAGGATCGCCACCGCAAGCAGGCGTAGATATCTCCATTTGATGGACAAACATCCAACGCAGGAGGACAGCGACGCTATGGACCCATTCTACAAGCAGTATCTCTTCGCTATGTACGTGTCAAGCCCGCCTTGGGCAGTGTACCACTCTACTGCAGCTGGCTTGTCGTCAAGTAGCTCCACCAGCTTTAAAACGATGGTCGTTGCAGCGCACGCGCTCTTGCGCATACCGCTACGTAAGGAGGTCAAGAGATGCTGCGCCTCTTCTGTGAGAGCAGCCGTGACGTCTAAACAAGTGACATCACGGATTGTGCTGCAGCGAGCGGACAATTAGAAAGTGTCAAGTTTCTCCATACGAACCACTCGGAGGGCTGCAAGATGGCTGCAGTAGCCAGTGGGCACCTAAACGTTGTCCAGTGGCTCCACGAACATCACCGAGAGGGCTGTACGCATCATGCTATGGATGATGTAGCTACTGGGGACACTGGAACGCTGCGAAGTTTCGTCATGGGCATAGACACGAAGGGCGCACGTTAGGCGCGCTGGACGGCGCTGCGAACAAAGGTCACTTGGAGATTGTCCAGTGGCTGCGTGAGAATCGCCAGGAAGAATGCACAGCTGCCGCAGCGATGGATTCGGCGATCAGCCACGAAAACCTCGAGAGGACGCTCGAGGTCTACGAAACCCGAATGCCGGTACTACCACCTCCACCGGCCTCTGCGATCCTGTGTAAGACTAGTTGTCATTCGGGCCCGCTCATTAAGTCGTAGGCTTTTCGCCTACAGTCGCAGCGCGTAAGGATTTCGACGCCGGAGCCCAAGAAGAGAACCGCATGTAGCTACAATAGTAGCCTATGACGTTGTTGAAATTTGATACTTTTGACGCTCTTGTTATTTTGACACTTTCGACACATCACACTACTCTTGATACTCATTGTCGATCCTGAAGAGGCACGACAGAAGCACCTATCCAAATGCTATTGTAAAGACACCATCATGCGGAAGCCTGAGCGCCAACACCAACACGGCACGAACGGGCAGCCCGCAGTCTCAGCTAGTACCAGCGGCAGTAGCTCATCTGCTGAGCGCGTGATCCTGGATGGGCTCGTGGACGTGCTGCGCGAGGCGAGCGCGCGCGGCATTGACCTCGCGGCGTCGTTTCGGCACTTTGACCGGCGCCACGAGGGACTCGTGGGCGCCGAGGAGTTCATGGCCGCAGTCGTTGAACTGCGCATCGGTAGCGCGGCGCTACTCTGGGATGAGCACGACGCCGAGAGTTGCATCGAGCGCGTCAGCAGGGGCAAATCACGTGCGTATTTTTCACAGAGCGACTTTGTCGCGTTCTTCAGTGCGCGTATCAATAGTACCAGTCGGCGTGTAGGAGCTACCGAATCCGAGACGAGGAACGAGAACAAACGCGCTCAGCAGCAACAATCAAGTGGTGCGGTGAAGAAGGCACTGACAATTGCAAAGCCGGCTAAGAAGAACAAAAGTATCAAACAGGCGAGTGACGAAAGCAATCAAAGTACCAGAGAGGGCGGCACTTCACCGATACGAGACTATCTGGACAAATACCACGCCCAGCGGCTCGTCTTCCAGTCACTCAATGACACCAGCGTGGGGATGACAATGACTGGCCAGCAGAGGAAGAAGCGGCCGCTCGTAACGCTTCCGACGTGGGCACACGACCGTAGCAAGCGTGCGCTGCAGGAACTCGAGAGTCTGCAGCAGCACAAGAGGCGCTTGCCACCAAGTCTCTCTTCACGGCTCTTCTACAATAGTGAAATGGATCAGGACGACGTCCAACCTGAGGAAACCAGTCCCTTTGGCGCCCCAATTGGGATCACCAAGCTCCAGCTGCCAACCAAAGAGGACAACGGGGACGAGATCCTCGAATTTCCAGTTGATACCAAATGGCGGTCGTTTGAACTCGATGCTGACACTCAAATCTCGTATGCGATCCTATCGCATGAGACCGCGGTGGGTACTACGAGCAGCTCAGCTGCCTCCTCACTCAATAACAAGAAACAAACGAAGAAGCAAAGGCTGTCATCAGCCAGGTATCAGTGTGATACCGAAGCATCAAGCGATGACAACGACGAGAACCCCAAGTCCATTAACACGGCATTCCGGTTCACAGTCTTCCTGGATGCCTTCCAGCGACTGGAGACGCTCGAAGTGTTCTTCGAACCGCTCCTGTTGCGCTTCCCACGCGGCAAGATCCTGCTCTGTGGCTTCCCTACAAAGACTCCCAAACGTACGACCTGGAACAACGACTGCCTGGCTCAGGCATACGGCAAACTGCTCGTGTATCTCATGCACTCGACAAGGGAGTGGCTCGTGCAGCCCAGGCTAGGTATTGGTGCTGTTCCGCAGTTCCTCATCGGCTTTGGCACGGGCGGTGGGGTTGCTCTAAGGTTCCTCGCGATGGAGATCCCAATGCGCATGGTGAATCAGCCACAGCTGCAGCTCTTCCTGCGTGCTCAGCGAGGTCTCGTGCTCATCAACGCGCTCACACATACAAGCGACAATGTTCGCCATTCTCTCCACCAGCTCAAGCGCGTATTTAGTGGGAACGCTGACAACCGAGTGGAGCTCCACGAATCGCTGGTGCAGAGCCTGTTTAGCGAGTTTTACCTAACTCAAGTGGCTGCGAGTCGCCAGGACGCCATGCAGATGTTCTTCCAAACGCGCAAACGGTTTCTTCAGGGCGCCAACTTGGATCTATTGAGGATCCTGCTGCATGGAGGTACCAAGAGCAAGGACGTGAGCCAGGCGTTGGGCAACCTGAGCGCTTTGGATGGACCGTTCGCGCTTCTGATGGTCCATGGGACGCTGAACTCGCTGTTCCCTGTCGACCAAGTGGAGTTTGTGACTCGAGCGTTCCCGCCCGAGTGCGTGGTGCCATCTCTTGCAGCGTGTTTACCAAGCCATTCAATTGAAAACGATGATGGTAAACCAACGCCTCAAGTGCACGTCTCGTGGCTCAAGAGCGGTCACGACGTGCTTCAAGAGCGCTCCAACTTCATGCACGAACTCTTTCGACAGCTCGTGCTCGTGGATCTTGCTGGCATCTCATCTACAGCTGCTTCATCTGCTATGGTGGGTGACCTTGCAACACTGCAGGGACATAGTCAGGCTCAGGCGATGCCTCAGACTCAAGACATCACTGAGTCTGGGTCCAGGAATGAGATTTTAACGAAGATCTTGACAGCAGTGAGCCAATCCGCCGGCGATGATACCGCCACTATACATCAAGAGCCACCTTCTGAGAGCAGTACTCCCAGCGTAAAAGATTTCGGCACTCAGGTGAGTGAGCTGCTGACGCAGAATGGGATCAAGTGGATCCAGCAGGAGCTCTACGACCGCGGTCTTGAAGGCTCAGGCTCAAGTGACGCGATCTTGACGCGCTATCAGCAGGTTCTTCACGACGAGTTCGCCCAGGCGCAAGCAAGAGAAACCCAAGATGCACTCCGAAAGACGCGCTTCGAAGCCTTTGAGGCGCAGCGACGCGAGAGGCAGCGCGAGGAGCTCGAGCAGCAGCTCCACGAGAAGGAGGTTCAACTACGCATCAAGCGGCACGAGCACGAGGCGCAGAAGGCCTTCTTCGCGCAGATGGAGGTGCAAAAAGACGCTCAGACGCGCATGGCGCTCGAGCACGAGCTCATGGCACTCGAGGACGTGCTCTCGCAGAAAAACGAGGAGCTCACGAGTCTCGAGGACGAGCGTCTTGTTAGAAACTCAGACATGACGAAGCAAGTCGAGGAGATCGAGGCTGAGCGGATTGAGAACGAGCGCGAGGCTTTCCAGGTGCATCTCCAACAGGAACGACTAGCTGCGCAATATGAGAAGCGTGAGGAGCTCAAGAAGTTCCAGAAGGACTTTGAGACGAACGAGCTCGTTTCGAGCCCCGTGGAAGCGTATACTCTGGATCTGGCGCCAAAGTATGAGAACTTTAGCGCTCTAGCCAACGGTGCCAGTGAACTCACGAAGGACCTCATGCACTTCTACGAGCTCAAGGTTTCACAGAAGGATGAGTCAGCCGAGAAGCGCCTCGAGTTCGACGCGTTTAAGCAAATGCTCGCGGACAAGGAGCTTGCGCTGCGCAACCTTGAGCGCGTGATCCTCAAGGCCAAGTCGACTGGAATGATTGCAAAGGCGGGGCTCGGCACCGTGCGTATCGTACCCATCACGGCGCAAGAGTTTCAGGCGCTGAACCGCGAGATGGACGAGAAGCAGGATGAGATGGCACGGCTCCAGCACGACGCAGCCTTCCGGACTCAGGAACTGAGCTGGAAGGACAAGCTGCTGCAGCGCCTGAGTGAGCTTATCAAGCGCAACGAGGGCTTTCGCGAAGAGATGCGAAGGAAGCTCGCATTGTGCGCTGAAAAGGGCAACGAAATGGTGCTGAGCGCACGTGAGGAAGGCGAGAAGCTCTTCGAGCAGCGCGAGGCCAACACGAAGCTCGAGAAGCGCGTTGCCATCAGGCTCCAGGGTGTCAAGGACGAGCGCAGACGAGCCGGTGAGAGCGCGACAGAGTACTTTGACACGCGCCTACGCATTGAAGGCACAACGCAGCGCGTGGTGCGTCTTCAGCTTTTGAAAGAGCTCGACGCGGAGGTCAGTGAATTGGAAAAGAAACTCGAGGTCACACGGGCGCTGGAGATCGAGATCCGAGCCAAACTCAAGGTGAACAAGCGCACGCTTGCTGAGTATGGCACCCAAACGTTCGAGGTCGAGCAGAGCTTGGCTGGGCTTGAGCAGGCGATCTCCATGAAGAATAACAGTCGTGACTCCGTATCAGTCAGCGACGGCTCAGTGTTAGGCTCAGACCCTAATAGTTACCTAGCACTATGGCCAGACTTGGGCGAACACGTGCGCATGAAGCCGCATGTCGAGCGCACTCCCGAGGAGAAGCAGTGGGTCGCGATGGACTTTCTAGTGAACTTTGCCCACTACTACAAGTGCATCGACGCCGAGCAGGTAGAGGTCATCCAGAAGAACCCCGAGTACCAAACGTGTTCACTCAAGAAGGACGCAATTCAGCGGCTGCAGCAGCTGCCAGCACGCAACTGCCTCGCGCTCGCATTCTTTAAGGCGAAAGAAGAGCTCGAGGCTCATTATCTGCTGCGAAAGTACACGTTTGGCGATGGTGAGCGCTACTTTGCGAGCCTCGACGACGCCTTCGCGCTCGACTCCGAGCAGAACTCGACGTGTATCGTCACCACCAAGCTCGAAGAACTGGCTAATGCGGTGGACACTGCGAGCCTCAAGGGAAAGGCGGTCGGATACTTCATCCCACGAGGCTGCTACGCGCTGCTGGATGAGAGTGCAAAGCCCACAAGTCTGCTGAGCGCTTCTGGTTGTCAAATCCACCCGCACAAGAGCGCCACACACACGTTCAAGCTGCCAACCCTGGGCGTGGGCGTGCTGTCACTCTCGGTCTCGATCGTGTTCCAGGGTCACTTCAAATCGGTAGGATACCAGAACGGTCGACTGGCGGGCATGCTCTATGTCCTGCCCCCACCCTCAGGACAGCAGTCACAGTCAATAAACCGGTCAAGAGCCCCACTGCCCATTGGCAAGTGCTTCTATCAGCACGATATCGCGCTCTGCACACCTCAAAGCCTGGGCAAACTCGTGATCCGCCACGACCCAAAGCGCAAGCCGTTGAGTGCTGCGGCGACGTACCAGGTCGTGCTGGGCGCGCCCGTGTTCACGTCCTACTCGATCGAGGTGACAGCTATGACCGCTCACTTCGCGTCCGAAGTCTTGAAGCTCAAGAGGTCGGACGCGCTCAAGAAGCAGGAGCTGCTGCCACTCAAGAAGGACGAGATCCAGAGCGTGTTTGTGACAATCCAGCTGAGCGAGCGCAAGAAACGGCTCGCGCGCAGGATGGCGAACGAGGCAAAAGACATCGCAAGGGCCGCTGAGCTCGAGATGATCCGGAGCACGAAGGCTCTCGAGGAGGACAATTTAGTGTCCATTTTGAGTCACGAACAGCGCTCACAGCTGCACAATGATGTCCACTTGCACGAGACGAAGTTCACAAACAGCTGCTTTCTGTTTGCCAAGCGCGAAGAAGAAGCCCGCGACATTGAATCGGGGCTCAAGGAGCTCACCAAGATCCACGCGGACCTGCTCGAACAGTGCGACACCATGGAGCGCGACCTCGTTGAGTGCCGCGCCAACCTGCCGCAGCTCGCCGCGTCGCTCGTGGACTCGAAAGACCCACGAGATAGCGATGCCGCCGGCGCCAAGCTCGCACGTGAGCTTAATACTGAGTATGAGGGCGCCGGTATGAAGTCCAGCAAGGTGCTCTGGGCCGAAATCTCGGCCATGAAAGCCAAGCTGCCGTCCATGATGACCCCCGCCGAGCGGCTGCGGCGCAAGTACAAGAAAGGCCAAGACGTGCTTGAGAAGAAGGAGCGCGAGTGGATCCTAATTGACCGAATCTTGCATCCGAGGAGTTACGACTGGGAAGGACGACTCGTGGTCGCTGGTAGTGGGGCTACTGGCAATGCAGGGGACGTCAGGATGCGGCTCCACGGCGCGTTCTCAAAGCTCACCAAGGACGAAGAGCAGCTCGCCGTGCTCTCGCACGTAGAGGTGGCTCGTATCATGAAGGCACCCTGGAACCTGCTCGAGCGCAAGGAGATCCAGATCCGCAAGATCGTCACCAAATTCCGTGACGAAAACGGTTCAGACGGTAGCAGCAAGAGACGTGAAGGCGCACCGCCGACATCCATGGTGGCGCTGCTGCGGTCCCAGAAGACGACGGAGCTCACGACCGAGGAGCGCGAGTGGCGCCTGTACGACCAGCTGCTGAACCCGTCCTACTACCCCGCGAACATTAAGAAACTCGCTGACGAGCTACGCAGTTTAGTCACATCGTCTTCTGGTGGCGCACGAGGTGGGGTTCAGGCACAGCTGGAGATCAAGATCCCAGCCAATCTGACGCGTGAGGACCTCGTGGCGGCGCTCAACACGCCAGATGAAGAACTCTTTAAGCTCACGAGCGACCACCTGCGTGCCCGCACGCTGCTGCTCAAGTACGACCCACAGCTAAGTGTGAACCTCGTCGAAGCTGCGCGCATCCAGCATGGCCAGAGCGCACCGGTGGAGATCGTCGAAATGGACATCGACGCGCGCTGCCGCCTCGTGTACCAGGAGCTGCAGCGCGCGATCGCCAACACGCGCAACGAGTTCATGGACTCGCACGTTCTTCACTCTACGCTGCAGCGGTTCCCCACAAAAGTGCTACGTTTGGAGCTCGAGAAGGAATTGGATCGGCTGCTGATGTCCCAGGTAGTCGAGAGGGAAGAATTTGAGCTGCGGACGTTCCTCATAGGTGGCGGGGCGACCAAGAAGGCGCTCGGGTTGGCTCACAAGAACCAGCAGCAGACTGGTGTGAGAGCGGACTCAGACTCCGTCTCGGACTCGGACAGCGACGAAGAAGCGCAGATCGCGAGGGAGGCGAAAGCCCAGCGCCAAGCCAAGCTGGACGCCAAGGCCGGGAAGAACGCCAAGGTGCGCGGCAAGGCGCTCAAGCAGAAAAGCATCCAGAAGCAGCGCCGCGAGATCAAAGACGTACGTACTTTCATGTATGGCTCGTGGTCTTCTTGGCAGTCGATATGTAACCTGACCAATGCTGTGTCTGCTTTGTTTCTACCCAGGCTCTCAAAGGACGCAGCCTCGAAGAGCGGCGCCTGCTGCTTGAAGAGCAGGAGCTCGGCGTTGGCGGCTGCATGGCCTGCCGCACAAATCCATGTATCTGGACACCGTACCTGCAGGAGTCGCACGTGTCGATCGAGCGGCGTATGGAGGTGCTGCAGGCGGAGCTCGAGCGCGTCAAGCGCTGTCCAGAGCTCACGATCGAGTCGACTGTGTGTCTCGCTGCCGTCAAGTCCAGTGGTAACAGGGCGATCACGCTGCGCAAGAGCGACCTCTTCGATGAAGTCACCTTCGAGCTCAAAATCTGGGACCGACACCTGCGGCTCCGGGGCGTCGACGACGAGTTCCACGCCACGTTTCGCACCAAGGAGCAGCTCTTCGAGACCAAGGCACTCCACGGCTTCCCACAGACGCAGCAGCGCGACAAGGTCCAGGTGGCGCTGCAGCGCGAGCACAACCTGCTCGTGGCCAACCTCACGGCCTTCGAGGTCGTTGAGGACATCCTTGAGTCCATGCTGGAAGGCTGGGTCTTCGGTGAGCGCGAGTCCGAGCGCAAGGCCCTAGGCTTCGTGCCCAGTCTCAAACGCGATGGACCGCTCACGATGCACGACTTGCGCGTCTTTGAGCAGGAGCAGCGCATCCTGGACGATCAGAAAGAGCTGAGAGACGAGGAGAACGTCCAGGGTATCCCGCTCGACAAGTGGCGCCCCATTGAAGTCCAGGCTTTTGAGGTCGACGTGCACACCAAGGCCGTGAAGAAAGGATCGGAGATGGACAAGGCGCTCACAGAGACCGAGAACGCGCTCAAGTTCGGCCTGTTCTGCATGACGCTCATGTACTTTCGCGGCCTCTCGATGCTTAAGAAGCAGAAGAGTGTTTGGTCCACGTCGTCCAAGCACGGCAAGCTTGTTACCGGTCAGCAAAAGGCTGCGGAGCGCCAGCGCATGGACCAGGAAGCCAGGAATGTAGCCTCACGGCAGAAGAAAGCCGCACTCTTCGACCAAAAGGCGCAGAACGCCCAGGATCGCAAGATCAAGTTCCTCGAGCAGAAGACAGCCGCGTACCGCAAGCGACTCGTGATCGAGAACCAAAAGGCCAAGCGCGAGGCGCGGGCCGCGCAGGAAATCCAGCGCATGTACCGCGGCCACTTGGGCAAGATCGCCGGCAAGAAGTGGATGCTACGTCGGCGCGAGATCGACGCGCAGAAGGTGCTCGAACGCGCTGCCGCCACCACTCTGCAGCGCGCGTACCGTGGGCGCTTAGGGCGCATCGAGGCCGAGGAGAAGCGTGTGGAGCTCGCCGAGTTCATCTCGCAGATGCGCGCCGAAGAGGCCATCAACGAGGAGGAGGAGTACTGGCGCCGACACCGCGTGGAGCGCGCGGCGCGCAAAGTGGCGGCCTTTGTGCGGAAAGAGGCTTGAGGAGAATAGAAAGCAGAGTTTGTTGGGAAAAAGAGAGAAATCGTTGAGAGCTATCAATTTGTATAGAAGAGATAAGAGAGAAATGAGAGGAAATTGGTTGCTCGCACTTACCAGGTTCGTCATGACGACAATGCTCCCATTCATTACATCTGCTCGGCGAAGGGGAGCGTGACGCTGACGAGCTTGACGAGCTCGCTGGTCTTCTTGCGCCGGTTGGCCGTCTGCTTGGAGACCTTGGTCCACTTCTCTCCGTGCTTCGGGTCCGCGCTCACGCAGCGCTTGAGGATTTTCTCGGCCTCGTCCTTGTTACTGCCGTGCTTGACCTCGAAGAGGTAGTAGAACGCCCAGCCGTCGCCAAAGTCCGGGTCCAGCTGCACAGTGCGCTCGAGCCACTTGCGCGCCTTCGAGTACTTGCGCTCCTGCCAGAAGAGCTTGGCGACCGACAAGCACACCGCCGGGTCGTTGTCCTTCTTCTTGAGCGCCGTGAAGGACGCACGTTTCTGTTGCGCGCGCGGGGCGATGTCGATCGACTCGGCGAGCAAGATGCCCGACTCGGGGCACTCCTGCAAAGCCTTGGCCATGAGCATCTCCTGACCTTTTGGGTTCTCCCAACGGGCCTCAAGTCGTGCAGCCTCGAGCCAGAGCTGGTCGTTCTTTTGGTTCTTCAAGCGGGCAAGCTCCAGCACCGATCGCGCCTTCGTCACGCCATTCATCGTCTCTTCGAGTCGGCTCGATAGGATCCAAAGCGGGATGGACTTGGGGCAGTGCTGCACGCCCTCGCGGTACATGCTCTTGGCCTTGTCGTAGTCCGGAGGGCTCTGCGCTTCGTAGAACTGACCCGCCATCATGTACAGCTTGGCAAAGTCCGGATACAGTCGGATGCCTTCCTTCAATAGATTTTCTTCAGTCTCTGGGTTTTCACCACACTCGCGCTCGAGCAGTACGGACTTCATCCACACGTGCGCAGAGGGCGCCTGGGCACGGGCCTTGGCCAGCAACGCGCGCGCCAGCTCAATTTCATCGTTCTCCCATTCGAGCTTGACAGCTGCGAGCCAGATGGACTCGCTGTTCGGGTTCGCACTGAACGCCTGGCGCAGGATCAGGCGCGCGTTCTCTACCGAGCCGTTGTTCCAGACCTCCTTGGCGGCCATGAGCCAGAGGATCTCGGCGTTCGGACACGCCGTCACAGCCTTCTGCAGCAATTGCTCGACGGCCTCGCCGTTCTTGCCCTCGTTCACCTGTTTCTCGAGTGCTACGGCACGCAGCCAAATGGATTTCTTGCCCGGAAACACTTTGAGCGCGTTCGCGAAGATCGCCTTCGCAGTCAACAGAGCGCCACGACTGATACTGTTCTCCGCGTCGTCCATCCACGTGCGCTTGCGGTCCTCGGGCTCCACGCCCACGTGGATGCATGCGCGCACAATGGCCCCGCAGGTGAGCGGCGCGTCCGCCTGCTCGCACGCCTCGGCCTCCTTGAGCCACATCTCGCGGTTCACCACGACCTGGTGCTTCTGTAACGACTTGAGCGCCAACTGGATGATGCGCTCGATCATCTCGGTCTTGCCTTGGGCTTCTTCGAGCTTGGCGGCCGTAATCCAAATCGACGGCTCGGTCGGAATCGCCGTGCGCGCTTTGTTCAGCGTCTTTTTGGCGTTTTCGTAGGTTTCCAGTCTCGCGAGCGCGAGCCACAGGTCCACGGCCTGCGGGACACACTCGACCGCACGGCCCAATAGCACGCGAGCGCCGTCGACGTCCTCGAGTTCAATGAGCGCCTTCCAGAGTTTGACCGAGTTGGGCACGAATTCGAGCGCGCGGCGCATCACGAGCTTCTTGAGCTCGTCGTCGCGCTCGAGCTGTGCCGCCTGGAGCCAGATCTTGACAGACTTGGGCACGTGGCGCACGGCCTTGGCCAAGATCGTCTTGGCGTTCTCCGGGTTCTGTAGCCGCGCGGCCTCAAGCCACACGTCCTCCTGTGTCGGACAGCACTCGCACCCTTGCGCGATGATCTTGCGTGCCTGCACAATCTTGCCCGCAACTTCCTCAAGACGCGCCGCGGCGATCCACCCGGGGCCGTGCTTCGGGTTTGTCATCGTGACCGAGCGCAGCAGCAAACGCGCCTTCTTGATGTCGCCGATCTCCGCGTCGCTCGTGAGCTTGAGGCTGTTGAGGTCCGTGAGGTAGCCCTTGGGGTCTACGACCGTCTGTCCGGCGATCGAGTCCGACATTTTGTCGAGCTTGTGAGACAGCACAGCGCCTCGTGCCTCAGCCAGCCCCGTGATCGTGGATGTCATGCCGCTGCTACCCGGTGTTTCCATACCTCCGGGAGTGATCGTACCGTTGAGCGCCCCCGAGCCATTGGCTGCCACGCCACCAGCATTTCCCGCGAGCAGGTGGTCGGGCACAGGCGCGAACATCTCGTTACGTTTCTGCAGCGCCGTGTTGGTCTTGTACTTGAGCGAGTAGTCGCCAATGTCTGGGATCATCTCCCACTCGGCGTCTGACATGCTCTGCAATCCGGACTTGAGGTCTGCGAACTGATCGCTGATCTTCGGTCGATCTTGCCGCGCCTTCTTGAGTTCCTCGAGCATCTTCACTTCGCGCCGACGCTTGCGCCGCGAGTCCATGCGCTCATCCACGGACTCGTAGATGTCGTCGGCCTCGCGGTCGTCCTGATCATACGGCGTGTCCTGGAAGAGCCCCACAGACGAGTACCCAGAGAACTTGTCGTAGTTTGTCTCGCTGTAGTCGCCGTAGTCCTCGTTCTCGTCGGTCGCGCGGCCGAATCCACCCAATCCCGCGGTTCCGGAGCCACGACCCGCACCGCCTGGAGCGCCACCGCCACCACGACCGCCAGCTCCGGGTGGGAGCTCTACACCTCGTCCTCGCCCTGCACCGGGCAGGAACGGCGCGGGCGTAGCGCCAGGACCCGCTGGTCCAATGCCAGCGCCGACACCGCTGCCGGCCGCCGCGGCCATGCCTTCGGGCGCCAGGGGAGAGCGCGCCGGCCCGATGTCCGAGCGCGTGGTGAAGCCCACGGCGCCACGGCCGAGGCCCGGCACATAGTTGGCCGGCGCACCCGATGCGTACGTGTTGCGCAGTCGCTGACCCAGTCCGCTCATAGCTGATGTGCTCGCTCACTCGCTCGATCGGCCCACGCGTCCAGAAGCAACGTTTTTGGGCAGCTCGCTTTGCTTTTGAGCTTGCTGCTTCCACCGGGAGCATTCTCCCTGTTTATTCGAGATTTACCGCCAAAAGTCGTGATTTCATACAGTTACCAGGTAAAAGTATGCATTTTCTATGGTAGTTTGTCGTGACCTTCCCCTTTCGTCCCAAAAAACACTCTCTCAGCTTCACATCTGACTTGAGATTTGTATGTAAAATGGACATTTCATGTAGTTCTAATTGCCTCGAATTTTGCATAGAAGGTTTTAAAGAGGTATATTGACGCCTCTCATTTTGAGTAGAAATTTGATGCAAGTTAAGGAGGTGCACTAGCAATGACATTATAGGCGGCTGTTCATAAAATAAAATACAAACACCAGAGCGTAAGCGATAACACTATAGACGACACTGTCCGTTCCAAGTAAGGAGGCATGCACGATCACTGGTCATACACACACTTCAAGAGCGCTCTCTGCTTCAACGCGTCCCGATCTGCTCGTGTTGGTTTAAAAGATGCTTCCACAGCGGCCACTCGCTTATCTCACCTCAAGAGCGCACTGCGCACACATCAAAGTCCCATGGGTAGCAGTAGATGAACCACTCCACAGCCTCAACACGGCTGCGCTCATAGGCAGCTTCAACAACTCGTGTTATACAGTATGAGAGGCCGTTTGCACGAAGAAACAGCAGCACCTCAACGTATCCATCCTCGCTGCGTTTACCATTGCGTCGGGTATGCAGCCCTCCGAGCGGTTTGCATGGAACCAACCCACATCTCCAGTCGCCCGTAATAAGCTGCACCGTCCATCGCTGCTTTCGTGCATCCTTCCAGGTGATTCTCGCGCAGCCACTGGAAATCTCCAAATGACCTGCCGCAGCCGCGCAATCCATCGCTTGAGACGAACAGCCCTCTCAGTAGTGTGTGCGAAGCCACTTGACCAGATTCTAATCCCGAGAACGGGCTGCTAGATCCAGCCCTTGGTGAACGCGCTCGCTTGGAAGTCATCGATGCAACCACTGCACCATCCCCAAGTCGCTTTGCTCCAAAGCGAATAGACGTCGCTTGTAGAACGAATCCATCACGTTGTCGTCGTCCTGCACTACGAGTCTGTCCATCAACTGGAGACGTCCATTTTCACTCGCCTTCACGATTGTCCACTTTGCGTCAGTCGACAGCATCGCAGAAAAGTCGAGGTACGAGTCAATGAACTGGTTCACGTGGTCCAAGGGGGCAAACGGCGGGCGAGCGTGGCGCAGCAAGAGTGAGAGGCACGTGAGCAGACCACCGCTGGTGGCGTTCTCTTGTGTTCTATCAGCACTGGAAATTTGACTTCTGCAAGAATAATGTCTTGCTCTTGTATGCGCACAAATCGTGCGGCAACAAACGCTCTTATAGAAGAAGTCACTACAAACAACTGACAAGTTGCGGGTTCTATTTGAACAATAGGTTGGCTACATTCTCGACAACTGGGTTCAACACGCTTCAGATCGATCTCGCAACCCACACGCTCACTTCTTGCTCTTTTTCTTACCGCCGCCGCCGCCGCCTCCCTTCTTGCCGCCGCTGCCACCTGCACTTGCACCGTAGATGCCGGGTGCCGAGATCTTTACGGGGCCAACCATGCAGTTCACCAGTTCGTTCTCCGGGATGCATTTCATGAGCTCGCGCTGCACCACGAGCGGGTCCACATCTGGAGTAGCTTCCGCGTCGTCCTCATCTTCATTAACACCGCCATTGCCAGCGGTAGCTATGGCAGCCTCCCCCTGAGGCTTGTGACGCGCCTTCGCGGCGTCCTTCTCGAATTTCACAATGGACGTGAAGAAATACTCCATGGCCTGCTTGGCCGCCTTGCCCTTCTTCTGCGAGCCCGGGAGCAGCTTCACCTTGTACTTGTACTTCTGCAGCGACGCATACGGCGCACACATCGGGATCGCAAAATGTACGAGGTCGTGTGGCAGCGGCGCACCCGTGAACGTGTCGAAGAAGTCGGCGCCCTCAGCCTCTTCCTCATGCTCTTCCAGGAACTTCTCCTTCTTCTCGCGCACCTTGCGGATGTACTCGTCGTCCACCGCACCAGCGTTCTTACCACTGGTGTTAGAGTCCTTGGTCACACCATCTTCCCGCTTCTCATCACCATCAGCACCATCGTTCGAGTGATCACCATCTTCGTCCTCGTCTTCGCCAGCGGGCAACGCGTGGCCGAGTGCCTCCATCCGCAGACGCCGGTCTTCGTCGTCCTGGTCTGCGTACTTCTTCTTGAGCTTCTTCATCTTGCCCTTCTTGCCGCGGACGTTCTTCGCGTCAGCAGCGGCCTTGGCGGCGGAAGCAGCAGCACTTGCGCTCGCAGCCTTCGTCTCAACGGGTTTGGTCTCTTTCTTCTTCTCCACTGGTGCGTCCTCGCGGTTCACGCCAGGCACTTTGCCCTTCTTCAGATCACGACGATCTTTTGCCGACAGGCGCTTCTTACCTGGACGCTCCGTCGAGGTGGTGGTGTTAGTGGCGATGACATCACCCTCGTTCTCCTGCTCTTGTTCCTGCTCTTCCTGTTCTGGCTGCTGTGCTTCAGCAGCTGGCGCCACAGCCTTAGTGTCAACACTGGCAGCTTCCTCAACTTGAGCATCCTCGTCTCCATTCGATTCCTGCTTATTAGTCTCTTCAGCGGCCTCTTGAGCAGTGCTCTCCTCCGTAGCGGACTCCTCAACAACGTCAGCGTCATACGATCGCTGAGGCAGCTCGTCGTCGGCGTCAACGCGGTGGTTAGCCACGGAGCTCTCGTCCAAGCGGAACAAGATCGCAAGCCCCATCTCCAGGCGTGACGGCTGGATGTAGTTCTTCTTGCCACGAATCATGAAGCTGCCCGTGCTGAGGTATTCGCCCGCCGGCGCAGTCTTGGAGACCTGGTCTGCGTGCACCCAGTAGGCGCCGGCGATCACCTGGTTCGTCCACGCATTGCTGCGACATACGCTCATACAGCCCGCCTGCTCCAGCGAACCCACGGGAATCGGAGGAATCGTCTTCTCACCGGCTACAGCCGCACGATTGCGCACAATGCACGTGGCTGCGCCGTGCAGGTCAGCGTGCACATACGCGTCGCCCTTGCGCAGGTAGCGCTTGACCAATAACTCATTCTGGTGCGCGTCCTTGCCGGCAATCACGAGGTACTTCTCGTTCGTAAGGAACCAGTGGAACTTCTCGAACCACATGATCTTGCGGCGCTCGTAGATCGTGTTGCGCTTCATCTGCTGCTTCTGCAGCGTCTTGATCGTGCTCTTCTCAGCCGCCTGGATCGCCTTCTGGGTCGCCTCGGTCGCCTTCTGCACCTTCTCGCCCGCTTTCTTCTTCTTC